>JAQSVV010000153.1:600000-899059 GCA_036375495.1 Agrotis segetum
GTTCGTGTAGCTCACGGTCACCAAACATATTAGTTTTACTGATCACAAAGTTCTGTATGGATCAACCTACTTTAAGTTCGGCGGTAAAGTTCGTAACTGCGTAGGTATCTAGGATTTCATTAAGTATCATTATATTGAATGGAAACGATGTCTATTTCCGGAATAAGATGAATCAACGGAGAACCACTGTTTCCTCCAGAATATAAACAAGTGATAAGCTGGTTATAAAACCCGAGCAGGGTGACCGCGAATCGGCAAACATTCGGTATAGGTCGCCGACGCTGTCATGAAAGATGAGGCGATAAAGACAATATTCAAGGGTATAAATCAAGGTAGGTGATCGTTACTTTTAGGCAGGGCAGAAGGAGCAACGGTACCTGGTCAAGCTAGCTTATAAAAGTTGAAAGACATGGCCCAAGTTTGCAATGTGGCGGTTGACGTTTAATATATTCAAATGATGATTTATGATTTTTATTCTATTAATTAATAGTAATATGTAATTAAATGTTCATCAGGTACATAGAGCTGGTTCTGCAATTGAATTACGTTCTATAACTACATCTGAAGGTAGCTTTATTATATTTTGTCTCGATAATACGAGTTAATGCAAGGCTAAGGCGCAAAAAAACTTATTTTGTTACTAAGACTCAGAAATATTCGTATTTTATTATCATGTAATTTGTGTTTGCCAACTGATTTAACGTTGTCTAGGTCACGAACAAAGCGGGGGACCAATCATATAGTCATTACCTTTCAGACGATCATTATTTTCATTAGTATCATTTCTTTAAAAATACGAGTATTCAAAGGAATCTAATCCTTTGCAATAGAGTTACTAACTTTTTTTTTTTTAGCGTGGTAAAATCATCAAATGAGTCCTCCAACCCCGGGCAGGGTGGGAGGGACTGTCAGACTTCTACTGACTAAAATCCACGGTGTCCTTCATAGCCTGTTATGTTCCGGGGTCACGGTAAGGGAATAATCCCGCGACCCCGGCAGGCTTTGGCCCTCTGAGAGGGGGGCCCCGTCATTATGCTGACGCTCTTTGAGGCGCGCGTGGGACACAACGCGCCGTCGACCCGGGTATGGCCCTTTACTCGCTGCCCGCATGCTCGCGCCTACGGTGGCCGGAGATCATCAAGCGACGTCCGTCGCCGTGGGCGTCTACCACTGCGGGTGGGGCGGAGGGAGGACGCTGTCCTCTCTCGCTCGCGGCCCGCCTCCTCCTTCACGAGCATTACTGCCTCGCAGAAGGAGCAGACCGCTTCCCACTCCGTCTCGCCCCGCAGCATGGCCGCAACCAATGCCGGGCGCGAGAGGTCTCCGCCTATCGCAGCCGTGAGGACACGTCGGTGCTCCGCCCAAGCTGGGCAGTCTTGCACCGTATGCTCCACCGTGTCCTCCGGGCGATCTTCGCAGTGGTGACACCCAGGCGTCTCCTCCTTTCGCATCAGACACAGGTACCTCCCGAAACTTCCGTGTCCGGTGAGGACCTGCGTCAAGCGGTAGGTCAGGACGCCATGACTTCTCTCCAGCCATTCCTCAAAGAGGGGTCTTATCGCCGCAATTGCGGCCTGCCCGGCCTTCGGTCGCGACAGTCGTTCCTTCTATACTGCCCTGAGATCGCGCCGGAGCTCTTCTCGCCGCGCCTCGACTTTTCGAGGCAGCGGGGTCACGCCCCGGCGCTGCGCCTCCACGCGCCACTCATAGACGCGCTGGAGATCCCAGGGCAGCAATCCGGCAAGGAGGTTGGCCGATTCGCCGGCAATCGTGCGGTATCCCCGGATCATTCGGATAGCCATGACCCTCTGGCATGCGACCAGCTTCTGTGGTCGCGTCCGGATGCTCAGGGCCCACACAGGGGCCCCGTAATAGAGTTACTAACTTAGCTGAAATATACTTATGGAAGGATACAATTCAAAATATACTTGTCATGATGTTTGGTTGTTTTTTTCAAGTCACGTGTGCTACGAGCAGGTTGCAAAAACATGACTGTTTTGCAATCCAAAGAACATCTTTTCCGACAAAGAATGACGGAGTTTCTATAGAATCGCGACAGACGTACTTTGTTCTTTTTTTAAGGATTCTTGGTTTAGGGAAACCCACTCCAACGTCTTTGTACGTAAGGAAACAAAGAAATTGATGACCTTTCCTCTCTTAGAGCTTTCAACATTAAGGCTAGTACGCAAGGATTCAAATTAAGGCATAATATGGTTTGAAGACAGAAAGAGGTTCATGATTTCATTGTTTTAAAAACATATTTAATGAAACTTAGAACGGTAAACTTAACTAGGTAGTTCATCAACGAATAAGTCTCGGTAAGAAACAGTACTAAGAGCAAAAATAAATTAAAAAAATGATTTTAACACAACACAGAGAAAAGTGGGCAAAACCGTCTCAAAAATCCCCCTTTTTTTCGCAAGAACTTTCGAAAGATTTACACAACAAATATCTGGCCAGCCTTTTTAAGCTGCTATTTTCGTAATTGAGTGACTTCGGTGACATTGAAAAATACTTTTTTCCCTAACTTTTAAATGCCACCTCAAAATAAAGCGGTTACGTTGAGGTGAGTGCGTCACAGAGAAGCCCGCTCCTTCCGACTTCTCCTTTGCAATCTCGGCGCTGCGTGACCGCTGGATCACGAGCCGCATGTCGCGTGTTCCGCCACATTGCTCACCTTTTAATTATTGTTGAAATATTACACGGCGTTACTACATCATCATCAAAGGGCTCGCAGCTTAAAGTTATACATAAGGGCTCGTGTAAGTGGGGATTTGATGTTATACAACTTAGTCACGTCTGGTGATGTGTCGATGAAAAATACTGATACAGTTTTTGACTTTGGTTTTACTTTGACTTATTTTCATTATAATGTAATGTTAATGTGGGGCAAGATATTGTGTTTTAGGATACGTCTTTTTTGATTCCACGGTAGATAGATCGACAAAGAATTCGGCCTACTATCTGAAACAGTCGGCTAATCAGGTGACTAGACAGATCCAATCATTATATTCGGAGGAGTAATGGATGTATCAACGTATGTGGTGCTTCTATATCATTAAATAGCTGCTGCGACGTTGTCTGCGTGAATGCGTTGAAGAAATAAAGGTCCACTGCTCGTTCCCCATAGATGATAACGTAATAATATATGTGTAGCTCATACGTTGATCCTACTTCTTAAAATATTCGTACCGAAGTAAATTCATAGAGTACTTTTTGAGTTTATCCCGGACATACAAACAGACAAGCAAGCTAAAATTTTAAAAATTATATTTTTGGTATCGGTATTGATTATTAGATCACACCCCAAGTAGGTATTCTTTAAAAAAATATTAAATGTACAGTTTTGACTTTCCTACCATTTTGTAATAATTATGTGTAGTTGTTATAGATAGGTATATACAAAAGCTTTATCATCGCAGCTGCTGCATGCTCATAGCATCTGTAAAAGTATATCGTGACCCAAAAATGCAAAGAGCAACTGAAGGAACAGGGTAGATTTGTAGTCAGTAAGAGTCTGACAGACCTCTGGTCTCCGCCCAGGACTCCGTGGACTTATTTAATGATTATAATCACCCATAAAAACCCCTAAGGTTTTATAGGTACTTTCATATCCTATTCACCGTATAATGTTGATTTATGTAACATACCTCACTATTGAGGCTTTTAGGGTTGGTAAGTAATTTTTATATTAATTGGGCGACGTCGCCGAGGCCGGCCCAAAAAGAGGTGGCAGGATGATCTAGATGCGTAGCTCGATGGCTGGTCCGAAGAGGCATTAGAAAAGAGCACTTGGAAGGATATGGGGAGGCCTTTGCCCAGCAGTGGGACATAAATCGCTACAAAAAAAAAAAAAAATGGGACGACGGAACTCAAGGTGCTGTGGCCCAACTGCTTTTAAAGTTGGACAAATGCCCCTAGTAAAGACCCATGGTCCAACTGGTTGGACAGAGCAGTTGGACCACTGCCCCAAACTGTTTATAGACGCCAACATATCTACCTATCACAATTTGTCAAACTGACATAGTAGTGACATGATATTTTCAACCTGATCACAATGTCAAATGTCGGATTGAGGTAGGTACACCTGTTGGCGTCTGTACATCTCGAATCCGAAGTTTACAATCTCATCCTGATTATGTGAGCAATGAACCAACGACTGTAAGGAGATATAATAATTAGACACTAGCGAGATATCAGTTCAGTAATAATGTAGGAGGAGGGAGGGATCAGGAGGAATCTATTTTTGTACAAAATATGCATTGTCAGACTTATATTAAATCGCAAATCTCAACTAATCTTCCAAAATTACGCAGTAGGATGTTTTGTGCGTAATACCGGATTTATTAACACTTAAAAGAGCGTAAAAGACAGTAACAGTATTTCCCCAACGCCCTTTTATTCCAGACAGAGGTAATTAATGTTATATGTTATTGTTGTGTCTCGTTTTCTGATATTTACACGTTCATATGATTGGACCGCTTGATAACAGAACAATTACTATTATTACCCGGTTATTTTCGAACTGAAAGCAAGTTACCTTAACGAGATCAGTCAACTGGAGGCAATTATTAGTGAAATGTCAAAGGAGCCGAGTGTATTTCTGTTTATTTTCCTATTAATTATTTCTTTTGTAAATGTTACAGGTTGTGAAAAGTGGACAAAGATAAATAAATCGTTCCATTTAAAATCATTACTTTTTTTTTTCTTTATTGGGCGTTGGTCATTTCATTTAAATAATACTTGAAATAACTATGATAACTACGTATGTTATTTATCTACGCATAAATTGGACGATGTTGAACCCTGAACTTTGAATGTTTTATTTTAATACCACTCCATAACAGTCCAAAAATATGAAAAGTAAAGAAAATAAAAAAGTAAAAATCGTCGCACACTGAACTTTTGTTGTTAAATTCTGCCACATTTCATGTTTGTGCCCTATGTTTAGCCAATTGAAATAAATCATTTATGGCGTACAAAAACGCAGAAAAACAGTTACAATTACCTGACAAAAAAAAGTAAAGACAGAAATTAAATTAAAATATGTCAGGTAAAACTATGTCATTATTTTTTTATAAATAAAAAACTTATCCTTAATTGAAAAAAAAAACGATCTAAAAATGAAAAAAAAAACATTGTTTTACCGTATCATCAAAATTGTCTCACAACTGTTGTGATTTTGACACATATAGGTTGTGATATTTGTAAAATTAAATGGCAATAAAAGCCACTATTGTAAACACGACAATTCTAATATTGGGGCATCGATAAACAAAAGAATTGCCCTTTCAAAAAAAGGTTAAGCATGCTTATTACATTATTGGGCCACCTTTGACGTGGGTGGTGCAACCTACACCCTTATTTCGTTCAGTAATCCATAGGTTTATAAAGAGCCAAGGAGACGGTGATATTCCATAATAAGTAGGCACTACTCTGAAGTCTTACTTCGTATTGAAGAAGAAGGACATTACCAAGCCTTGAATAATGTGAGAGAAACCAGGTCATGGCAGGCGCTGAGATTTGCGCATTTTACTGACGCAATCCGAGATTCAATAGCCAATAGTTACTGAATGTTCAAACTATTTAGAGGTAGTTCAAGTTAGTTCCTAGACAGTGATTAAAATTCGACCAAGAGTTTGAATTACTTCAGCAGGTTGCTGAAGAAAAACATGCAACAACATACACAGGTGCTGTTAAGGTCACAGGACCAGACTATAGTATTTTTTGAATGTTGGAAAACTAAAACTTGATCTAGAAAGTTGAATAATATTATCCACTAAAAACTTATTACGTTTTTTTTATAACTTAGTGATTTTTGTAGTACCTATTTGACATTTTGAAGCCAGAAACTGTAAGGGATCCTTATCCCTTGCAATTAATCTGAAACCCATCAGATCTGAACCTTATACTTATACTAAAAACAGGAGCTGATGGCGTTTTTCGAAGCTATCACCGCTCACTTTCCTGCTAATATATTTGTTTGTCAAAAAATATAAAACCTTCTCTGATACAAGTGTTGCAGCCTTTGATCAAAATCTGGTGTGACCTAGTTAGCGTTACTTACCACCAATCGACTATTCATTCATCATTCACGCGGGGAGGCACGGGGGGGGGGGTCCAAGGCTCGCACGATGACGTCACAATGTTGGGTTTAAAAATGATACCTCCTCCGCTTCGCACAGCTGCAGCAGTCCTTTCACGTGACCTACTGACCCAAAATCCAGGGATCCAAGTGACGTAGGCAGTACAACCCCGGCAACGGGTTCCGCGCGTGTAACCCAAGAGTTGTATCGGATGGTTGGCAAAACTTTTTAGAAGGAGTAGGAACTGCGTTTTCAATGGAAGTTTCTACGTTAACTGTATATACGAGTACTAGAGGTGCAGTGTTAGTGTGTGCGTGGATAGGGTTGATGTGTGAGTATATGCTTGTGGGTAAAACGGCCTCCCTTCGTGGTAGCCTCGCCAGGCTTCACATACAGATGTAGCGCGGCCACCTATCGGAAGGCCGTTGTTTAAAGCTAAAATTAGACATGTCAGGACGTCAAGCACCGGTTTGTTGTTAGTTGCTCATGATTTTGGGTAGGTACTTACTTCCATAGATGATAGAGTTCGTAGGCAAATGTCAACAAGTACCTATTTATAGTACTTATGATACTTGTTAGCTTTTGACTCGATACAAAAGGCAAAACTGTAATACAATACGTGCGTAAGTGTTAAAGGAAGTAAGGTTTTATTTTAAGGTAATTATTATTCGTAGTGAATTCTTTAGAATTATTCAAGAATATCAAGATAATTTCAACCTCAAAACTACGAAAGCTCTAGAATATTCTAGGTTTCATTTCAATGTCAATATGATGAAGCTATAAGTTCCCAAGTATCGTTGAATATATTTCTTTTACAAATCAAGGTTTATTTGAAACTTCCTTGAACACTATTTCTGTATCTACCTTCGCTTAGTTTCGAACGAATGAAGACTAATAGTTTTAATCAAGGTTGTATTTGATATTCGAGCAGAGGTCTACTTCCAAGTGTACCGAAATAAACTTTACTTGAGTAAGACATTACCGTTGTGTAAAAGTGCTTACTTTTATGGTTTTATTTCGGGCTTTGGATGAAGGCCAAGCAAACGCTGAAGTAATGTGGACAGATTCGTTTTCAATAACGTGTTTATCTTGAATGGCGCGCCAATGAAAGTTTGACTAATTGTGGATTAATACTCGTATCATAATTATTGTAACGAGTGCTACCAAGGGGTATCGTTTTATCCAGTGCAAATTAGGTTATGGAGGTCAGAAAGATAATCAAAATACTGGTATTCAACTGTATTTGTTTGGACTTTGGACAGGACTTGGAAATGGCGGAGTATTTTTTTAGGACTGAGGTTCAGGCCACCTTTGGTGTCAGATATAATTAAGTAGTCTCTGGGAATCCCACAGTCATTCAAACATATTAATAAGTACCTATGTATAGAATTACCCTCCATCAGACTAGGTTGTTTCAGTAATGGTCTAACCCATTTCCTAATTTGTACAGGTAGGTACCCGGTAAATATCGGCTAGTTTCGGCTTCTTTGCATCTCTATATAATTTATGGCGTTTTGATTGGAACTTCTAACGTTGTGAATATTTAGATTCTACCTACTTTGTGCGACATAGATACCGGTACTAGCCGATTTCTCTTGGCAACGTTTTACTTTCAACAAATTTATCGTCGGTACCCTGTACCTAGGTTTTCTTAAGTTCGCACTGCCATGAACCTAAGCGTGTGGCTATAATAATGGCGTGTCGGTACAGCGCCTGTTTAACCGGCGACGTGGCAGCCTGACACGCATATATTATGATAATTTATCACTCCAGAGCGAACGTCAACGACGAGTTCCGCGTGTTCCGATCAGAGTAAACGAGGAGGGTGCTGCTCCGATGTGCGTTTCCATTTGAAATTTGATCTACGTCTTTATTTGAGGCGAAGTCCACTGCCGCCACTGAACTTGACTGCCACTGGACATATGATCTCGTATAAGTGGACTTGACAATCAGGACAGTTTTTAAGCCAAGATTTAAAACATTCGGCTTTGGGTTGAAATAGAAAATAAAATAAGTTTAAAAACTAAAACACGACTACTGAAAAAACACGCTCTAAAAACTACGTAATATTATTTTAAAATTTACTTCGTTCTGGTAGTGTCCTGCGTCGCGTCGTATTTGTCGCTTACAAGACTTTATCTCTTATATTGACCCCTACCTAATAATTGTAAAGACTGCATTTTTTAATTTTAGAGTTTGTGGCATACGACCTAAGATTTTATATTTTTTTTAATTAAGACTCTCACCCTGGATGGGGCAGATGGAACTGTAGGAAGCTTATCCATAACGAGATGCGATGCAATGCGACCGATTCCAACTACAAGTGAAAATCAACCTTATCTACATTACGACATGAAATATGACGGGAGGGACTTTTAGACTTGACTGACTAAAATCCACGGTGTCCTAAAACACATTGTTATCTACAGGTTAGATAAAAAACAAAACACGCTCGCCATGACGACGTCAAGTCAATCGAATTGCATAATTATTTCGTAGTAGCGAGGTCGATTTTCATTTTTAGTAGAAATTGCAAATCACACGAATCGCGTCATGGGTAAGCTCCCTTACTGTGTAAAAATCCACCCTGCAACCTGCTTAAACACTTCAGCAAGACGATGAGTCCTGCATTAGACATTGCTAACTGGAGAAACTTTAAAGAAAACGTTGAACGCGATCACATGTTAGAGAAGCGTTTTCCCGTGAGACAATGGAAACACTCAGCGCGAGCCTTGATCGGCCGATGAACTTATCCAATAATCTCCTTATTTCCACATAAAGTAATTTACAGCGATGTGGATGTTAAGTACTTACGATATGATAACCCTTATGTAAAACAAATCGTGCTCGACTCAATATTGCTGTGAAGTCATGCTTGCCTCGATATTTCGGGAGCAATTCCCTTTAAATCTCTTATTATTAGCGTAACTTTAGCTGTTATGATGCGTATGTTTGATAATCATTTTCATTTCTGTTATCAGAAGATGTCGTTGACCTGTGTTTTTGTTTTCCTTGACTTCCCAGTAAAGGAAAACATTTGGAATTTATTATTGGTGTACTTTTACCCCCTTATTAATAAACGTGGACTAAAGTTACAACCAGGATAATCTTCGGACTAACCATACATTTTTAAGGATTAACTTTGGCGTAACTTTACTTCTCGTTTTTTTATTAATAAGGGGGTAAGAGTATATTGTTTTAGAAGAGGTATGTAGCTGTTGAAATTCCAAATTGTTTTCTACGACTAACTATTATCTAATAAGATTCGATTATATAGTTCTAGTTCCTAATTTCATATTATTATTTCTTACCACAGATAGCTTTGTGAATTCTAAACATTCTTGTTAACAATAATCTGCTGAACCAGTTTCATCTATCAGTAATCTCCTAAAGACCCACTTGAAATTCCATAACTCTATTGATACTAAAGGTTATTCAAACAAATCAAAGTTCTTAATAGGTAATCCATCAGTCAAGAAGTCTTTGTGTCCGCTGTCGAAGAGTTCAAACACAGCTTTGTTTAAAATTTATCTCTGCACTTGTCAAAGTGTTTTATGATTAGTTGTTGAAACTATATTAGATAGAACTAGCAATAATCTAGATCACTGAACTATTTCCACGAGCACACAGTCGATAAATCATTTTATATTGCAGTCTATGAGAATACTAACATGCAATAATGTCTCCCAAAATAATCTACTATTCCGAATGTGTAGACAGTAATGAATTAGTGTTCACTTCTTGATTAACTTAGAATTCTTGCGCAATTTGTAAACACCATAACATACTACATAATACATTACATCCATATTTGTCTAGTCTTGCTTGTAGCTTTTTAATTATCATTTGTTTTGTAATTTTCTCACTTAACTACATCTCAATGAAGCTGTATCTGATCTTGAATGTTGTGTAAAGTCGTAATTGGAATGCAGATTTAAATGGTAAATTGTAAAAGTGATCATAATCATCACTTAGTCTGTTTTCTGTAACTGTACCTATGCATAAATAAATAATGAATGTTAGATAACGTGCAGGGAAGGCAGAGGCTGCACGATCGATAGGTGCATCAGGTCGTTGACCGGCTGTCCAACCTCTGCTTAATATAGACCTGTTTCGACTCTACCAGCCCACTGGCCTATAAATATGAAATGCCACTTTCCACTGCAATGCGGTTACTGTACCTTTCATAGGTGACCGCTATTTCAGATTTTCTTAAAGTTTTACTTAATCAAACTTTTATCTTTTGACATACGAGGATTAAATTGAGTTACTCAAGTCGATTGTTTGTTTAACTTTCTAATACATTTTGTGAATAGGTATGCGAAGTTATATTTTGTCTCGGTCATCAATCATGCAGCGATACAATATCGCTGTTTGGAAAAAGTGTGGTAAAGTGTTAGTAGGTCCTTATGACGGTAAATGCTAACAAATATCCTGAACAATACCTACATTTATCTTTCTTTATATTTTGAGGGGTATTTACAGGTTTTTTTGATAATAGAGTTTTATCGAAATTTAACTTAAGCATCTTCTACAGGTTTTTGCAACGCCACTTCTTGCTGCATAGATCCAGTTGTTAAAGACGTGACTGTCAACATATAATCGGTTTCCTTTAAAATATTTTTAACTTCAACGAACAGGATATTTACTAGATGTAACATCATCAACGTCGTGTCCACTCCTCTAGGAAACTCAAAGGACTGGACGAAAGAAACATCAAGCTAGAATGAAGCCATTATCAGCCTATAATGTTCCCACTGCTGGGACACAGGCCTTCTCTCTGTGAGAGGAAGTGGGCCATTATCCACCACGCTGGCCCAGTGAAGGTTGCTAGATGTCAAATCTTGTCTTGGAATTTGATGGTATTAGGACATGCCGGTTTACTCACGATGGTTTTCCTTCACCGCTTTGAGAGCAGTGGTGATGAAGTAAATTACACAAAGTTATGCGCCAGGCTTGGTTCGAAACCAAGACCTACGGCTCTTTGGTCGTTTGACCCCACTCTGGTGGGGCCCGCGGGTCCAAACGACCAAATGCGTTTTTGAATTGGTCGTTTGGACCCGCTAAGTCGATGCCGGTACCACTGGGCCACCACTGCTCTCAGAATGAAGTAAACAAGCTTAGCTAACCGTGATTAATTCAATCATAATAAACTACTTTTTGGTTGCAGTTTTATTGCGACTCACGTGCGATTGGTGCGTAGGCGTCGCCGGCGGTCGTGTGCGGCGCTGCAGGGGACCGCCAGAGCCCTGACAAAGTTAATGTTTTTCATACGTGTAGGCGAAAAGCATGGAGCCTAGCTAGTAAACGTGATTGTGGCAACGGTCTATTAGTTACACGTTTTATAGGACACGTTCGCGTTGATTGATTGAATGTAGGAAAGTAACTGTGATTATTTAATCACTAGGGCTGTATTTTTTTTCAAAATACGTTTCTCTAGTATATAGGAACTTTAAAAACCGGCCAAGTGCGTGTCGGGCCACGCACAGTGTAGGGTTCCGTAGTTGCCCATCAAAATACTTATGCGAACTAACTAAACTGATTCGCTGAATTTAATTTTAAAAAGAAGAATTTTCAAAATCGGTCCAGGAGTCTTTGAGAAATCGGGGAAAATACATAAGAAAAAAGATTACGACGAATTTAGAAACTCCTCCTTTTTTTGAATTTATTTAAAAATAGTTGACGATAAAAACCTACCTATCCCCAAAAAACATACCTATAAAAGCTGTAAAAATAAAGTTGACAAACTTACATTTGCAGTTGTCTCCGATACATTTTGTTTAAGAAAATATAATATCCAAGTGCATTTTATAAGTTGGTCGACTATTACTCGTAAAGTTGTAAAGCCTACTTAGTCATGACAATTTTCTTTTAAACTTCGTTATATATACTACTATTGTGAATTTTTTCATACCCCCAAACATAACTGTTTAGCTGGTAGAGGGGGGACACTCGAATCGAGCAAAATTTAGCACTTTAAAGCTTAAGGGCTCATGTACACGACGCCGCCGCCGCGCCGCCGCCGCTCCGCCACCGCGCCTCTAGGCTGTGTACACAGTCGCTACCGCGCCGCCGCCGCTCCGCCACCGCTCCGCCGCCTGGCACCGCGAATCCAATTCGCTAGTGTTTTATTTATCTGAAAAAGGAGGTTTCTCATTTCGGCCATAATGTTTTTTTTAATGTTTATTCGCCGATAACTTCTTTGTTCATAAACCGGTTTTGATGGTTCTTTTTTTGTTGGAAAGAAGATATTTCTTACTATTTAGCTCCACTCGATTTCTCTGGTCTTCCATCATCAAACCCTAATCTCCATATCATGGGACCGCAATTGAAATACCTTCTTTCCAACAAAAAAAGAATCATCAAAACCGATTCATAAACGAAGAAGTTATCCTTGAATTATCAAAAAAAAAACATTATATGGCCGCAATGAGACATCTCCTTTGTTAGATAAATAAAACACTAACGAATGGCATCGCGGTGGCGGCGCGGAGGCGGCGCGGCGGCGGAGCGGCGGCGGCGGAGCGGCGGCGGAGCGGTTGCGGCGCGGTAGCGACCGTATACACAGCCTAGAGGCGCGGTAGCGGCGCGGCGGCGGCGCGGCGGCGGCGCGGCGGCGGCGTCGTGTACATGAGCGCTAATATTTCACAAACGAATTTTTTTATCAACAAATTGTTAATGGAAACTATCATTATTTTTTAAAGGCCTATTTAATGATACCCCATACTAAGGGATACGCGAGAAAAAAAAATCCTCACTTTACGTGTAAGTACTGGAGGTACCCTAAAAAAAATATTTTACGAGATTTTATTTTACCACTTTTTCGGCACAACAAATCCGTATATTTACACCAAATTACAGGTCTCTAGTACTGTGCGTCTCTGAGCTAAACTGCGGACAGACAGACGGACGGACGGACGGACGGACGGACGGACATGGCGAAACTATAAGGGTTCCTTGTTGACTACGGAACCCTAAAAATGATAAGATAAAATGTATTTATTTGCTTAAACATGTGTAACATGATACTTGAAATGCACATTTAGATGGTAACATAATTTTTTCAGGCCCAACATGTTTTTCCTTAGTCGGCGTACAAATATTTTAATTTAAGTAAATGTACAAAATAATTTAAGTAGCATGATGATGAACAGTGCGACATTAATCAGTACCAAAAGCAATATTGTACCGATAAAAATGACAATAAAAAAAATGGTGAAAGCGACTTATTTACTTACTTTTTGGACTATTGCTCAGCACATAGGAGAGGAAAGAAAAGAGCAACTAAACATATAGTCTGTTGCCTCGCTATTATCCCATCGGTTTACACTACTGTCTTTATCCACTAAGAGGCAAACGCCTCTTAGTGGATAAAGACAATAGTGTCCTTAAACAAGGACAGTACGGGAGAAGCTGTAAAGGGAGCCAAGAAATGGTTGAGATGGTAGAATGTCTATCTAATTAGGATATGTCCGCAGTCGTCTCCATGATGACAGCATATCTGATATGATACCTGTGAGGTCATGTTAAGTAAGGATGACCCACTACGAAAACTCTACACGCTGTTCTGTACGTTTACCTACTTCGCTAAACACTTGACCAATGTAAATTGGCCTTTGTTTCCCGTATAATCAAGTTGGCCGAAAGAGGCCTTGCGCTATTTTCTATTTCTGGAGCAAAATGCATATTATAATATTATGCTTTATGCAAATAAATATAAGTAATAACAACGACCTTACTTGTTAATTACTCACCTTCTCAAGTAGTACGAGTATTTTCAAGGCAGACTTATAATTGTTCCGCTAATTTTAACCGATCAGTTCAACTTCAACAGTACAACAACAGGGTACCGTACCATTGTCTATAAAATTGGCAAAATAATCATATCTATTGTTTTCTAGTATTTGTTGCTATAACGGGAACAGAAATACACCATTTATGAAAATTCCAACTATCTTATCATCACGTTTTGTAAGATACAGCCTTTTTTGTACGGTCAAACCCACTACACTATTCACATACCTTTTCAATTCCTGAAAACCAGAATAAACAGTGGCCACCAAGAAAAACGCCAAGACAATGACCCTCAACGTGTCCCGTAGAATGTATTTTACCTGTCTTGGGTTCTGCAACGAAATTAATCAATCAAATCAAATCGTTTATTTCAACTAAGCCAATTACATGCACTTTTGAATTGAAAAATAGTAATTTGTTATGGTGCTACAGTCCCAGGTCACTAGACATAAAAACTGTGAAAGTACCATAGATGACAGATAGACATGTAAGTATTTTAAATTGTTGATGTTATTGTAATTAGAAATTGTAATCACTGTTATAAACTTAAGGAATGTTATGTGAATATTCCGATACAAACCACTTGTTATTGAATAAATAAAATGAAAAAAAAAAAAATGATGCTCATTCCAAAGCGAAGAAATTGAACTCGCGAGGAATTGGAGAAATTGATTGAATTTGATCTCTATGGAGAAGAATGAGCAAGGGAGAACCAGCCTGGTGACAAATAGACAGACAGAACAGACGAGCGGACAGCGGAGTCCGGTATACACCAAAGCGGAGAGGAGATGTGTTTGAATAACCTATCAGATGCCCATATCTCCTCTCCGCTTAGCTTCGTTGTCGCATAGTTGACATCTGATTGGTTATTCAAACACATCTCTTCTCCTCGCTGCTTTGGTGGATACCGGGCCTTAGGCGCGGGCCACATAGAAAAGACTTAAAACGAGGACGACACAGGAAATGTATGAGAGTCGTGCCCGCGGCCCGTCTCTTCTGTGTGTTTTACGTCGCGACGCTTCTATACATTTTGTATGAAAGAGACGCCGAAGAGACATAATATGTCTCCACCACGTCTGCGTCTTACGTCTTTTCTATTTGACCAGCGCCTTAGTAATAAGTTCCCGTTTTACCCTTTGGGAATGAAAAAGGCATGGAACCCTAAAAAAAACTAACAGGCCGCGATTTGACTGACTAAAATATTTCGTCGGCGTTTTAGGACGATTTTGACGATTTTTAATAATGATGAATTTGGGGTCTGATTTCAAGTCCTATGCTAACTTTTTAATTACCTATTGTTAGATAATCAAATCTGTTGGTGAGTACTGACGAACTGGGCGAAGACCTATTAGTGTAGACGACGTCGTATGTTATAGGTTTCTGTACTGCGGGTTCGATTCCCACACGCAATTAATAATATAGCCTACAGGTAGTTGTTCAAGCTAAGTATTTGTTTTTAAATGTTTTTAAACGGATTTCCGATACACAAAAAATTACTATAATGGGGCAACATTTCCTAAAACAAAAAAAAATGCGAAAGTACGTCTGTCTGTCTGTCCCTTTTTACACTTTAACGGCTGAACGGATTATGACGTAGGCGGACAGACAATTACCTGAGTTGGACATAGATTATGTTTTATTTCGTTGTTACATTACAGATTTATCGTCTTTCATTGGGAGAAAACCATTATTTAAATTTTCTTACAATATTATGATGTGATTTTCTGAAAGGGAATTAAAAAATCATGCAATCTTCTGATCGTTTCATAATTTGCAAATAATGCGAGATTACACGATGTAGGGATTACACGATTAGCCCTTAGTACATACTCGTATTTCCTAGAAATTACTGTTTGTTTATTTTACAAATCACATTAGTTATGTTTTCACCACTCTCTGAAAATCCTTCTTGCAATCATCTGCGTCTTTCTTCACATTGTTTCAGTGACTATTACAATAATTATTTTTTTAATCCACAGACAATTAAAAGGAATAAAAATATTGCTTGGACCACCATTTGTGTTACACTTTCGATAACCTGTGTTTTTATTTAACCTGTAATTTAAAAGATTAAACTATCTATTTGAACATATACTTTATTATTTTCAAGGTTCAGGAGGACTTAATTATTTTATGTATAGTACCTAAGCGATTTTAATTATTTTATGTATATTCAAGCCTTGATTTTGATTCACGGACAGAACAAAATTAAATACTTAAAGATGAATTCTATAGAATTATCTGGTTTTATTGGTTGATGTGAATGCCATGTTTTTAAAGCAACACGGCACAATAAAACATAGATTATTATGTTGTTTTTGTTGTAAATTTTTATATTTTTTTAGTTTTCAATACGTTCATTATGTAAGATAGAAAAAATGTGTCTAATCATTTACAATGAATAAATTTACTCTACTGATCAAAGTAATTTTTTTAATGATTGAAAGCAAATGGTTTAATTATTCGACAAGTATGGACAATATTGTTATTATGGTAATAAAAGCCATTAATATAGTCACAATAGCCATGAGACTACTATAAAAAGCCATAAAATCGCGATTCTTATTTGCTACTTGTTTGATATTCATTTAATGGTTTGTTTGTTTTTGGTAATTTTGGACAACAACAGGAACAAGATCTGGCAACTTTTCATAAAAATTAAAAATAATTATGTACCTATTACTTAATATGTCTCATTTATGTAGACAGATAAGTCAACTTATGTATGCTATTTTTGTTTAACTAATTCGTTTTAGAGGCTAATTGAATGACTGGAAGTAGATGGGAAGTCCGTGAATAGATAGATTGTTTCATTTGTGTATGTTTCGCTGATTAGGCTTGTATTCAACTGGGGTCCTTGGAGTAATTTTTAGAATCTTGGCATATTTTCCTTATGAGATTGTGTGTGTTAAAATGTTTGTGAATTTTCTTGATACCTTATAATGTGTGAAAGACTAGATGTTTTTCAGATTAACATGTGGTTTTGTGCTCCTGAGAGGCATATGTGTAGGTATTTGCTAAAGGGTATGGATTAAAAATCGGGCATAATTTTTCATAGTTTTTATTTTAAATACGAAAACTCATGTTAGTCGACAATAAAAATTACTTACATCTAATGGATTTAATATTTAAACTACCTACTTAGTATACGGCAATATTAACTGAATAGTTTACTGATCAAATAGTAGACAAATAGTATATCTATAATGTATAGGTACAAATTCGAAACATTGTCAATTAGTGATGATTAAGTAAATTTACATTTACGCTATGAAATGTGGTGTGTTATGTTGTAACGTAATACTTAATTTCCACACGCACACCATACATTGATAGTACTCGTATTATGGTACACAGTTCTTAAAGTAATAGTGTACCGTATATCTAGACCTACTTATTTTCCAAAGGTGGAAAGGCACTATGCTTGATTAACCAAAATCAATTTATACATTACAACTCTCATTAGACCACTGCAGTACAAACATTATTTACTGAGACTACGTAATTAATATCGATGTCAAAACGCATGCAGTTATGTGGCGATTCAAACAAGTACAGAATAAATTGTGATTCGATCGAATTTTAGTCTAACGTAATTTAGATTGGTGTTCTAGAGTGCAGTACAGTTTACAAACAATTATAATATCCAGTGAGTAGATATTAGAAAAAAGTGTCAACTAGTAATGTTCCACAGACCAACAGCTAGTTGCAATTCAGTACACAGTCTTATGTGTTGTCCCTTAACTAGAACTAAACGAGTCACAGCTCAACGTGCAGCGAGCGCTGAGGAGGCCCGGCCGGGAGCAAGGCACGTCTCCCGGGGCCTCGCTTGGTCCTCTTTGAAGACATCGTTACATCGGCTACTCGCCCAGGTTTCAGTAATTGTCTACTGATATGATAAGAACTTGCCTCTCTAGCGCTTTTATTCTATTCGTAAATCTTAACCAGTCTTAATCTCCGCCCATGTCCGGCCCGAATGCTATCTCCCTTTATCGGTTGAGGCCCATGGATGCGCAGCACACTGTGTGGCGCGGAACCCTCTGTGTCGGCAGGCCGGAGAGACCACGAACATAGGTGTATGTTACAGGGGGCCGAAGGATCCGCTTCGGCTGCTGTTGCTTCTTGGGTGGGCGCGTACGTTCCGTCGGGGAGCAAGACTGAGACCGGGATCCTGAGAGGGTCAGACTTTGGAACACTCGCCGAAGAGACACGGTAGAGCGGTGCCGACGTTGGCGGTCGGAGCCATCGCTTCCAGATTCACTGACGGAGCACGAAGACCGATCATCAGCACGTCCATTTTCACCAGATACACTTTCGTTGCTGCTCGAGCTGCCCATGGAGTCCGAGTCGTTAGCTCTTCTGGAGAGGCGACTGCTGAGAGCTTTCAGCAGCCTGCCGCCGCGGGGAGCCGAAATAGTTTCCGTCATCTCCTCGATTGGTGGGCACACCACTATCTTCGGAGTGACAGACTCGCGGCGCGAGTTGTTCTTCGGCGTCCGCTGTTGTTCCACGTTCACCGGCAGATCGCCGACGAACTTCTCACTCGTCAAAAAGTTGAGTCCCAATTTACTTTTCATAGGGTCGGCGTTATCACTTCCTTTACAGATGAAAACACAATAATATTTATTGATTTTGTTGTTACAACGAATTGTAACAGTTGTTGTTATGAAAACTTTTCCGTTTTTCGAGCGTTGTAGTTGAGTTAGGCGCGTAAGGTCGCTTCGTGAGGGTTAGTCGCGAACTGTTGGTGGGTGGGAGGCTGGCAAGGTTTATATGGAATTTCTCGCGCATGCGTAGTGTTAGGCCCAATTGTTCGTGCACTGGTACACGTAGATGCACGCCTGCCTCCCGTCGGCTTTGCTGGGATGTCGCCATGGATACCTTGTAATATCACAAATGATGTTGAATTGTGCAACATACTTGCAGAAAAGTTTTAACCTTTTATCTACTGATGAATTGATGCCTTCATGAGTTACCAGAGGAAAAATAATAGGTATTATGTTGTAGGTTCAACGTTCTGTTAACAATCAAAAGCGAAGAGATGGTAACAGAAGCAGTGTCTAAGAGAGGAGAAACTCATTAACAGTAGTTTTTTATACTTAACATTTGTTGCGAATGCTTCAATTTGAACATTAACATGATGTTATGGATTAGACATACAAAACAAAACGCCTTTTGATTCTATAGCGGCAACAGAATGTTTTATTAATTTAACTGATATGAGTATCACAGGCGTTTAATGTAAGAATTGGTAAAGAATGAACAAATAGTGTTTACCTAAAAATATGCCGTTCAGTCACAATAATTAAGTTGGTGAACGTGGTTGTTAATTAACCATGTCTTAATCATTGTCAGCCAAGTATTATTTATTCGGTCAACATAAATATACTTTAACAAAGGCTATTAAAGTAGAGCATTCAGTTTTATGTAATTTGAAACTGATCAAAACTGTGTGCACTCATAGGTTCAATTAAAAGTTAACTAAGTCTAATAGAATTGCGATAAAATTGTTAATCAATTATCTACTCTATTGCTTGACCAATAGAATATGATGTTAAACACACATTTAATCGCAATGCATATTATGATTCCAACAGACTATTCATTTTTATTACCATTCAATAGAATAATACACCATGGGTGCTTATTTTGATGGTGGTGATGTTGCTGAAGTGGCCTAATTGAATCCACTCGCTGTTTTAAAAACTGTTTTGTAAGTAAACTGTACCCAATGTCTAACACAGAGCATTTTAAGCAGTGAACAATATAAATGTCTTCCTGACTCTCTTATTACCGTTTGCTTTTAAAAAATCTGTTCACTGTAAAAAGTTAAATAATGGCTGTCCTTAATCCTTGATAATTACTTCATCTCCTTTTACTATAATTTGTTGGGTGGTAAAGTAAATTATTCGGTTTTCGGTATACAAACGGGTCTCCCTTGAAGTATGCCTACGCATCCACTTAGTAAGGCAAAGGAGTTGTGGTAGCTAATTAAACTCCAAATTAGAATACAATTAGTGGATAATTTACCGTAAGTTTATTTATAGCAATGTTTACCCAGCCGTGTTTAGGCTTTGATTTCATTCATAAGGCAAAGATCTCATCAGGAGTCTAACAGATTACCATGATATACTCAAAGTTTCAGGTACCATTGTCAAAAATTCAACCAAAGTAGATGTTAATTATCTGTACCAAATATTTTAACACTGATTTTTCAAGAGTAAAATGTCATTAACTGAATCGTGAAAAATGTACGCAGCGACATCGTCATACAGTTAACAAATCATGTGACGTATATTAAGGTCATAAGTCATAACGCTGATCCCGTGGCGCACACCACGTGGTTTTTCTTAACAGCTTCTTGAGTAAGAACCGCGAGCACGTGACGTATTCGATCGCACGAGATCAATTTAATTAATTTAGTAATTGTCTCGGTTGGATGGCAAGTCGCGCGCCGCATCAGTGCCCGTACCATGAGTTGTCATTACGATACTCGATCATTAATATCGTCCGCGTTTGGTGCTCTCATTGGTTGAGAGTTCATACAACCTTGGAGCGGGCCAATGAGAGCGCCAAACGCGGTCGATATCGATGATCGAGATCGTAATGACAACTCATGGTACAGCAGGTACTTGTGACGGCAGCCGCTGATTAGACTGAGTGTAGGAATGGCGTGTCGATCTTTTGTTTATCAACGTGGCTAAGAGAAACTTGGCGTAATACGATTTTTCACGTGATTAGTTTTGAGTAGTAATATCGTAGAATTTAAAAGTGTGTTTGAAACGTGTCTTTATTTTTCCCAGAGACTGGAATTTTTGCTTGATGGTGCCAATATGGAAACTACTTGAAATCTTATAGGAATTAAATTTCGACGAACCAAATGAGTGTGTAATAATTACCTCTGTGGTGATTGACGTGGTATATTGCGTGTAAAGCATCTAAAGCAAAAATTGGACGACTTTATTGAATATTTCATAAATTGTTGAACTGATAATCAGACTGCAGAGTTGCACTAATTTTTAGTGTATGACTTTTGTATTCGATATTTTAGTAAAATGAATAATCTTTTGTTATTTTCTTGGAATCTGTAACTTGAATACCGACGAGTATCCGACAAGTTGTTATTGTTTACTTCTGGAGCCGGATAGACGATGGCCACCACGCAAAACATTTTGTTTTCTTCATTATAATTGGATTATGGATTTTGTTTGTTTATTACTAAATTATCTTAATTTTTATAAAAACTTCTTGTTTACCAGATAGACCGAGACATCAATGAAACTGAAAACATGCTTCTGAATATAAGTAAAAGTACCTATATGACCAGTAGCAAAGTAACCATAGGCTGGTTCTATCATAGGACACAAGAACGTGTTATCTTCAATGAATTACGAAGACAAATAAGAAATCGTGCGTAAACAAACGTTGACAGCTGATACAATCTTGAAGGCACGGCTGTAAGTTGGCGCGCACGTTTCAACTGCGGCGCTTCCCGGCCCCGTGACCACGAAGACGTCACCAATCCCGGCTGCGCACATTTTTATTGCACAAACATAAGTTGATAGTAATGGCTTTTTGTCCTACTACCTCTGTTATAGGCACCTTCGCATTTCATTCAAGTTTTTTCTGTACTAAGAACACCATTAACTTAATCCTTGACTTATATCATAAACGGGACCGTTCCTAAGACTAAGTAACTTTCTGTTAGTTACATTTTCAAATCATATCGTTTGACGAAGATTGTGTGTTCGACCACGCGCAAATGTGTTTAGTAATAGGTCAAGAAACATCTAATAGTGATTAGATTCCTGATATAGAATATGGTTATGAACGTATGAATGAGGCATACGGAAAATTTGCCCAGCTCCACAACCAACAACACAATATGGATTAGTGAAGGTTTAATATTACGCAACGGTTGAAATGTTTGGTATCAAAATCATACGTGGATGTGACAGGCTAATTTTAACTGAGGCTGAGGTATTCATACAAAAGGTAGTTAATATCATGTTGAGCACATAGCGGCTATTTTGGTAAAGTTGGACGGATCATGTAATGTTGTGCAGAAACAAATGTTTTTGCTTCCGAATAGTACCTAAGACATTCCGATGTCTCCATTTTCCAAATTGTCATTTTTTATCTACGTATAATTATAGCCCCTGAACAAAAAGAGGGGTCTTATAAGTTTGACCAACTTGTATTAGTCTGTTTATCTTATAAGTTTGACCAACTTGTATTAGTCAGTTTGTTTATCTTATAAGTTTGACCAACTTGTATTAGTCAGTTTGTTTATCTTATAAGTTTGACCAACTTGTATTAGTCAGTTTGTTTGTCTTTGGTACGGTAGGCTCTTAAACGGGTGAATCTATTTGAATGCAGATTTTTAAACCTAAAAGCAGATTTCTGGCGAAGGTTTACAGCATGTTTACAGCCATTTCAAGATTTTCCTAAGAGTTGAGTGTTTTTTCTGCTGGGGTTTACTTAAAATGAATAATTTTCTTAACTTGTGTTTGACCGCGTAAACTAACTAAAAAGTTTAAGCAAAAGGCGAAAGCACAAAGAAATTGGCGACACGGCGAAAATATTGTGAATTTAGTAAATAAGATAAACTTTTTTTTATTATATTTTCTTCATAAACAAATCAAACGTAAATGTAGAATATTTAACAAATAGTAGCTGATAGCTTGTTATAAACTTGAAATAACAGCATGCTTGGTTACAGAAGCAGAGTACTTGAGTAGGTACAGAAAACTACAATTATATCTTCAGTCGATACACGTCAGAAACAAACTCGACGCCTCACGGGTGGCTGTTACCGGTCCGCTAACTCATATCATGACGTACCAAAAAGTGTAAATTCAAAAGCAATTCCCCTGACTCCTTCTATTACGTCATTTCAGAAATCCAGCTTTCGAAAAAGAGATTACTGCTCATTAAACAGTATCACGTAAGCCGATTGAACGAACATGCGAATCTATCGGACTGGACGACGACTATTTTGTAGGCTAATTACATTATGCACCGTTGCTAATATTATATGAAGCTTTAGTCCGAAAAGCCGATTATCTGGCTAAATTTAGAAGCATCGTACCTACTTATAGTTGTATATGATGCATATTCAATCCTTTACTCAAAAATGCAAGTAATGTGGTCATTATTTTGACAACCTTGTTTGAGCAAAGTCGACTTTGCCGGCCTGTTTCAAGGAGCGGCCAGCAATGTTTTTGCCGGCCGCTATTTTGACATTTCAGCGTTTTAAAAAAACAAATGCAAAAAGATTTTATTTAAAACACAGCTGTTTGTTTATAAAGAGGTAGGCACAAAAAGATTGCATTCCATATTTAAAAAAAAAACAACGATGGAACAAAAGCGCGGTTCAGCGAATTTTTAATTTTTATTTAGTGACTTTTTTGCTTTAAGTAATTAATGAAGTAATAAATGAAGAAAATATAGCAGTCAAACATCGCATTAAAATTATCGCAAACTATTAGTAAGTAATATGAAACCGGGAAAGTCGGTGTTGAATTTTAGTAACTGTATTTTTCATAATTGTTATTTTAATAAAATTTCTAGTTAATTAATATATATTTTATTTAAATCACTTGCTAGTTTTATGTAGGTTAGGTACTTGCATTTTTGAGTAAAGCACTATACAAGCCTTGGCCCACTGTCTGCTTCGCTGGTCACGCTATGATTGCCTCGAGCTAGCCTAGCTATGCTCTAGGCCTTCCAGCTTGGCCATCATCGCAGCCCTTGCTGTCCTCACTGTAAAGGCCTCGGCCTACGGCCTCGGCCTTTATCTCAGCTCGTCCATCAAGCGCTGCATGCTGACCGCGCTGTGTCGGCCTGGAGCTGCGTTAGGCTGCGCTGTCGGCCATCATCAGTGCGACCAGCAAAGTAGCCATTATAGGCCGCGGCAGTAATGTACTATTTGTTCAGCTTGTCAACTGTGTTCGTGATTATGATAAAGTGACATAATGTTCATACAATTCGTCGGCCATTGATGACATTATGGAAGTTGTGATGCTGGTGGTTAATATGTATTCATAGAATTTAGTAATAGATTTGCGAGAAAGTTCTTTGCTGCAATTTCCGATTCATACGTGGAAAACTATGCACCTCTTTATTTATCCTAGACAAGTTGTAGGGTACCTCGGGGTTACTTGATAAATAGTTATGAAGCGAACATGTTAATATCATTTCTTTCAGGTAATTCTTCGATGATTTCCCCAAATGCAGATAACATCTTTATCAAAATAAAATCTTGGTTATTTAACGACTTTATCTGAGCTAAATGTAGACAAATTATTTCTTTGTCGTTTATTTATAACACACTGCGAAAACAAAAGCTCAGATTTTATTTGCGGCGTGTTTAAAAATATCATCCCCATCCAAGGTGGTATTTTTGAACATTTGGTAAGGATACTTACGTCTTTTTGTTTGTAACTTTTTTAAATGCCCGGGGGTTGTTCTTACGCATGTCAGACAGAAGTAGAAATGTTTATGTAATTTAAATTTCATTGTTATAATATGACGGTAGGTAAGTCATAGGTATGTACGATGATTATTACAAATAAAAAGTAAAATTACATCAAAATAATTAATATATAACATACTCGTCTGCAAATAAATTGACATATTTTTGAGAGAAACTACTCCTTTAAACTGCTCAGGGGACAAATTACATCCAAAATTATTCAGAAACTATTTTATCTTGAAGATTTTTTGCATGCGCACATTCCAAAGGTTATTTTGTAAGAATGGCAATGTGTGCGTGTATGAGTGCATCATTATTCCGAACATGGGCGTCGAGTCGAGGGATTGGGCTATTTTAGTAAACATGTATTGTTCAACTGTTGGCCCACAGAACGAGTCGACGTGGACGGACCAACGCGGAGCTGCCTCTTACATATTGATATTTGTACATTGCTAAATTAACTTATTTTTGCTTAACGATTTGCAATTTTTGGTTCAGCTACCTATTTATTCATTTGGTATATTGGTCGGTAGTTTCATGTAAAATAAACAAATATAGGAACTGGTATTCAGTACTGAGTAGGGCAGGACATACGAGTAATTTATGCTAACAAGGAATTACATCCAATTTTAATTGGCTTATATAGTATGTTATATTAAAATTTGGTAGCTAACTAGGTTTGGTAGGTAACTATTTGTTCGTAATTCACCAATGAGTAGATAAATTACTTTTTGTTATGTCACAGCATTAGTAAAAACTATGCTTGTGAAGCCGATCGTTCTCACGGATGTTATTCGTTGTTCGCACCTACGTGTTATGGTTCTTCATTATTTCATCACAGATTAAGTTATGGATGGTAGACACTTTATTCTAGTGCCTATCTCTCCAAGTTTTCAGAATAATTGTTAAAAAAAACTCACAAATGTAGGATGGGTGTCAGTTTTTTTACCGCAGAATAAGAACCCTTTAGTTTTGTTCCCTTGATTGGGTTTTTTTTTTGTGTATTAACAGAGGCTAAGAACGGATAAATAACGAATTTATCCTATATACATATACGGCAGGTGTTTATGTTTATTAATTTACTTAGAAAAAGGACTTTTATGTGTCGATTTGTCTAAAAATGTAAAAAAAAGAGAAAATGATTTTTTTTAACTAAACATGCGCAAGTATACTGGTACGTGTATGGCGGGCTTAAGAATTTTGTTGCCCCTAGAATCAGGAGCCTGAATCAGGCGCCCCAATTTGTCCCCCCTATATCTGGAGCTGTAATCTTGATACGACTTGATTGAAGATCTTTCTTTAACATTCTCTTTTTACAAATGTATTTTTTCGTTTCAAATGATTGTTCTTTTTTATCCTGTAGACTCTAGAATTGCACAAAATGAATTTTGAGTGGGTTATACAATTTTAATGCAAGCCCCAATTCGATACATAATATATGTTGCTGGTAGCTTATGAATGGAATTACGTCCATAGGTGTAAGGTATTGAATTACATCTTTAAGTGTCCTATTCCGGAACAAAGGCGTTCGCTTCAAGGTCAGCTTAGCAGGCCAGTATGTCTCCCACATCTATTTACATTCGAAGAGTTGCCAGATGGAACCAGTAGATAAAGTATAGGTTGAGGAGCATTGGCGTAATAGCTACTTAAATATTCTTGCCAAAGTCCGGTTCATTAGAATCGTCAATGTGATAATAATAGTTTTTGCTTGATCCAGCAATTTGATACAATAACAATTTGGATACATTGTTTTTTTGGCTCGTACTGGTTCGTAACTCGGTTATATGTAAATCTGATATTGGGAAAAAAGCGCTATTTTGCACATTGTATATTTGTCGACAACTGTATCTCTAATTATAGATAGTTGTCGTGTAAAGTCTATAGTTAATTTTGTTACGACAAAAAATGGTGTAGAATTTAGTTTTTTTTTTTTTGTATATCGGACAAAAAATAATGACTTAATATTACTAGTTACTACCTTGTTATTTGATAAAGGATCAACAGAGCCGATCTCAATTCGAAATGGGACAAGGTCTGATGAAGAAGAGTTATTTGATAATGGAAATTAGACAGTTTGAAAGTCTTCAAAGTTAGAGTGAACAGGTTTCTTCTGGGAAAGCTCGCTCCATTGTAGACTTTGTTTATTGTCTAGGTTATTATTTAGTTGTTCTTATCTAGGTTAAAGTCGAGGGTAAACTGATAAGATTAGTTACCTCTTGTTACTTCCGGCTGATGATGATGATAACTTTGCTGCGATGGGAGAAATGTCATCGTACAGTGTTTCATTCTATTAGGTAATATGTATAACACTTGACAATAGTAGACCAGACCTGACTGGACATAAATCTTAACGACGACATTGTGAAGCAGAAGGAGCACCACCGCGTCCTAAAGGAAGCTGGCGGCGGCGGCGAGATAGAAAGCAGTCACCTCCTTCTGCAAAGCAGTGGTGTGAGCAAAGGAGGAACGCAAGAGAGAGAGGCTTACCTCCTCTTCACACCCCAACTACTGCGGGCGTCGGAATTCACGAGACGATTTCCGCCAACGCCACCTCAGGCGCGAGCTTGCATAATAAGTGTATATGGTGAGTACGGGTGCCGAAGCTGTGCACACTGACGAATCCCGGTAGAGCCTGCCGGAGAATGGCTTATAAGGTTATCGTGGTCTTGGTACAGAAAAGGGTAGTGGAAGGATCATGGCGTTTTTCTTCAGGTTAGTCTGTCAGCCCCTTCCATCCTGCCTAGAGTGGAAGGACTACACGCTGCAATGCAAATACCATTTGCTCATTTCCCACTTCAATAAAATCTGTTCACAAATTAGTTTTTTTTCCATTTTCTAAGTTAATTAACATAAAAATTTAATATATGATAAAAAAAAAAACATTAATGCTAAGCGTCCACAGGTCCGCATCGTACGTATCGGACGCATCGCATCAAACGGATTTCTGTGTGGGTAGCGATTGGATTGCCAACGCGAGTATCAGCAATCCGATTGCCGATGCTACCTTCATCGCTTCTACTGATCGCCATTCCGTGTGACGTCATCGGTACGCATCGCATTAAGGGCGTACGGCAAAGCGAAAGCATCGTTTGATGAGTCGGAAAAGTTGCCACGCACCGCCACCAGCAGGCGCCAGTATCGTATAAATTAACGCAATCCAAAGTTTTATGTATTTCATTTCGTCAACTTCGACATTTCATAAAGTGTTCCCTTTACGCAAAATACATGTATTACTCTAGTAGAAATATTTTAATATAAGGATGTCGAAACATTCACCAAAACAAAATGATAGAAATCTTTATTGATGTGGATTAATATTTTGTGAATATTTTTATCATTCACAGTCTTAAATTTATTTTTCACACCACCTGCTCGAAAATGTCTAATTATATGTCAAGCAACCTTAACCTAAAGTGAGTCATTAGTGGCCGAGGGCACAGCCGGTCAATAATGTTGTACTGGATTTCATTATTACCCGCTGGTCAATAATGTGATTTGAATTTGGAATATGTTTATATACAACAAACACCCTTTGGTGCCAGAAAGATTTTTTTTTTTTAAATTTTCTTTTCCCTTTTGGGAAGACAAAGGGATCTATCTAGCCCATGCAGCCTAGATTTTTTTTTTTGGTTCTTTTCGTCCCTCTTTGGGGCAGGCAAAGGGAGCTGAGCCCATACAGCCAAGTCTGATTTAGTGTGCCAGAAAGAGGAAAGCTATTCTCGAAACCCTTACTACGCGTGGATGATATTCTCGATTTCCTAAAAAATCATAACGATTGCTTCTTCACATCGTTGCCATGTTTTCGAAGACATAATATTGTAAGAATAATTAGATAACTACCTACGAACCATTTTTTAAAAGGAATGAAATAACATTAAAACTGGCATTAATAATAACAAATACCGTACCGCGCCGTAATACCGTAGGTAATAGTAATTGGCTGTAACATTAGTTAATTTATTTTAAATAAACTGCACTAAGATTGCTGTGGATTTTGTAAATAAATAAATAAATAATAAAACCTATCTATAATATAGTCGATTTATCACATTTTATCAAAAATACTCTATTTTCACGAGCGTCTCCAATGACGTTCTAAATTCAAAATGCATACAGCCAATCATCCAAAACCATTCTACCAGCCCTGTATAAAACTTAGTTTACACAAACGCCACATCCATTAGAGTGATATCATTAGGACAAACACGACAAAACCATAGAAGATACTTTGTTTTTCGTACTATGGCTATTATTTTCTCACAGTAGGTGTAAAAAGTAGAGTATCCTCCTCTGGGCTAAAGGTGTCTTTGCCTTGGGCTAGCTTGAATCCCTCGCTGCATTCAGGATTCCTGTATTAACTCCCTCGCTTCGCTCGTGAGTTAAACTCTTAACTCCCTCGCTACGCTCGGGAGTTAAATCCCGAATCCTTCATTGCGCTCGAGATTCAATATGACGCCCGTGACATAAGACACAACTTTAGCCCCTCGGTGCATAATCTACTATTATAACATTTTGATGTCCCGAGATTACGAACAAAACTACTATTTTGGTAGAACATTAATGATAATTGGCATACCTTACGAAAGTGACAATACCCAATTATCGTTAAGCCCCAAACACACGCGCGCACGGGTATAGGCGTGAGCGTTGTGTTCCACGCGCGCCGCAAAATGTGACAGCACAATAACGGGGCTCCCCCTTAGAGGGCCTGCCTGGGTCGCGGACAAACGAATACAATACCGTGACCCCAGAACGTAAAGGGCTATTGAAATAAATCGTAGATTTTAATAAGTATTCCAAGTCTGACAGTCCCTCCCGCCCTGCTGTGGGTAGGAGGACTCATTCGACTATTTTAACACACTAAATAAAGCCCCAAACACACGCTCCTTTTACTATAGTGCGTTCACAAAGCTGGTTGCGTGATATCTTTATATGTTCGAGAGTGGAAAGCTTAGGATGCTTGACGCCCTGTCCTCCACCATCTGGTGTTTGTATTAATTTTTGATGCATTTCGATGTAATGACAGACACAAGCGCCGCGTAAAATGGACATTAGTCGAGCAGCGGCGTGGATTTAGTAGTTTTTTACTCATATGAGGTACAGGTATAGTAGAACAGTTTAATGTCAGAACCTCTTTATAAATAAATCTTCATTCTATAATATCTTATCCAGAGTATTTTTTTGGGACAAGGTTTTAATATCACTTTTCTGATAAATGAAACCTTTAGAGATTATTATCTTTCGACTCCAAAAGCATGAGCCCAGTACTGATCTTTTATACTCCAAAGCAATCAATATAGCGAGAAGCAACTTGTACCGAACACACGGTGAGACAGCAATGACCACCGATTTTTCATCATAGTCGCAGCATTATACTATAGGCGATATTTAAATCATGTAATGTGGACCATTTGGAATTGGTTCAAAAAACCGGTTTTAAACGCCCAAATGGTCGGTTCAACATTGCGCCTCAGGGTGGTGGGTGCTATGCCTTATTTGTAGTTGACAAGTAATTTTGAAGTATTCAAAATGACAACAGCAGTTTTCATTTAATTTATTTTATTCCTGTTTCTTCGAAATTGTTAAAATCTGTGACGAAACTAAATAAATAATAATAAAAGTGAAGTGCTTCTTATCCTATATCGCAGTTTGATACGATTAGAAGTTGTTTTCAGTTACATACTATCTCAAATTGTTGACTGCAAATCAGTGAATTTATCATTAGTTCATGTGAAATTGTATTTAGATGCATAAATATTAGATGGGAGGGGGATGGACACAGAGGAACCACCCGACAACAATAGTACGATATCACGATAGCATTGATATAATATCACTGTGAGTAATTTATTATATTGATAGGAACAATTCGTAATGTATAGAATCATACGTATTCTAACATTTCCCTTGTTTGCTCTGTAAGGGTCGTCAGGAATTTCCTGCGATGATTTTCAGTAAGTTTGGTTTATTTTATTCTTGATTTATTAATGAAAATAATTTGTTATTGAAAAAAGAAAGTTTACGTGACTTATTTACAGTCATGTCCGTTTACAATCACGTCCCATTGAACACATCGAAACATAGTTTTGAATAATCTATAAGCCTACGTATCATTCGTTTGTATTTTCTCGATCTTTTTATCCATTACCAATTTTATTATTACGAAAATCTGACAGCCGCGATCTGAAAAAAAGTGTCACAGGTCTAGCCTGTAAGAGCCACGCTGGCTGACTGATTCGTCAAGGAACGAAAGTGATGACACTACTTGTAAAAGGCAAAAGATGAGAGGACGATAGTGAATGTGTGCTCAGAATAAAACGGCGTATGTGCCCAAACATATTGACGTCTTTTTATGAATTAAAATTGTTATTAATTGAAAAACTGTCTTTACAGAATTTAGATAGTGGTATTCTCTACAATTTAAAGTAACATCTTTTCCATAACTCATAGTAGTTATGCCATAAAGTCCAAAAAAGAAAAAATATAGACCTAACTTTGCATTTTTTTTGTATCGAGAAAATTTCAATGAATCGTGTTTTCAACTTTGTGAGAATTTATATCATATAGTCAATTACTATATTATATTCCAAGTTTTAAGATCTGTAGTCCATATACGTACGAAGAAAATTAAAAAATAAAAAGCGTATTTTTATTGACCCATCACCTTAAGGTATTACCGATGAGCCGTCCGTACGATGCGGATCAGTGGACGCAGTGGTATGAGTTTTCATACAAGGCAAACTAAAATCCGTTACGTACGATACGTCCGATACGTGCGATGCCGACCTGTGGACGCACACCTTTGAAAACCATTCGGGTACAAATGAATGGGGACATCGATTAGATACCCATGTCCAAGTTTAGACAGAGCTTCATTGGTCATGTTCTGAACAATGCCGTGCTTATGACATCAGTCGTCATAATGGACCATATCATATCATCTGGCAAGTACGTACGCGGTCCTGTTGCTATTGTATTTAAAGTTCAAGGTTTAATTTCAGGTACTTCCTAACACCTGACATTTTACGTACAACAAGTGTTGTTTATAAAATCCTCAATTGTTTGTGGAGATTGACGTTGATGATTGTTAATCTCGCGATGATGCATATATGGATATAGATGGAGCCAACATTTTTTTAAGCTTAACAGGTACCTGCGATCCTAGAAACAAAAGTCAAGGAACTGGCTGGATCTTAGGTCAGGGAGAATCAGATAGTCCACGTCTACCTAGGGTGGGATCTCATTTAATGATTTTACCATCCAAAATTAAATGTGGCTAAATCATACTGATCCATAGGACAGGGATGTGTGGTGTTGTTTCGACATTGCACACACATGAACATCTATGCCAGGGTAGGCGAACCTTTATGCATCAACGTGCCATTTTTTCTAAAAAAAAGTTTAATGGGGTCATTCCCGTGCCATCGAATAATTTTGACTTTCTGATTATTGGCAAAATAATAATTATAAATACTATCAAAACTCTTTATTAAATAAAGTAAGCAAAAGAGGTACATTTTGGTATGTTTATATTAAATTTCAGAAAAATTAGTGTGATTTCTGTTGCTGCAGGTTAGATGACAAATAATTTATGGTATGGTACCTAATTCTGCGACGTGCCCAAAACATAGTGTCGCGTGCCATCAATGGCACGCGTGCCATGGGTTCGCCTACCCTGATCTATGCTCAGCTGTGGACCTCGAATAGCTTAATTAATTGAATCTAGTTTTAACTAGTAAGCATTAGATTAGCCTGTATGTATGAAAACAAAAAATCTGTTCGGATTTGTTAAAACCGTCTTAACTTTCTGGATCACATTCCATCATGTTTTAAACATTAAAGGAAACAAAAAAATATAGCTTTATACAACGTAGAAGATAAGAAGAATGAAACATTGTTGCAAAGTATTTTAATAATAACTTATTTAATGCATAAAATGCGTTAATAGACATCAGCGTATTCTATAATGTCAAGCTGCAATCAACTCATTATTATGTTAAAATAGCATTGTATATGCATAGCTGTTGAATCTGGTGTTACGACTGATACATGATTGATACGATTTATTTAACCGTCTGCCCAGTGTAACTAGATCCGAGGAAAAATTTAGAACATACTGTTAATGTATGGAGTTTAACATGGACCTTTGTAAACTATGCCGTCTTGAGGTGTCAAAGTATATTAGACCCTTTATTTGAATGTTGGCAATGATTTAAGAACACTTAAATTCTTGTCGTGGCAAAAGCGAAAGTCAATGCAAATAAAAGTGTATCGATTTAAGAGTTCACACGCTACCAACATGCTAATTGTATTTCTTTAAAAGCTTCGTCATAATTTTCTATCAAAGGAACAAAACAAAAACACAGTCGGGCTTCATAGTGTTATTGACGATTATAAAGATTAAAGAAAAATTAAAAAAATATGACTAGCCGGAAATAAATGCTGTTGAGTTTCTTGTGTTCATGGGGTGTATTAGGTACACTTTTGCCTAAGCGCTCATGTACACGACGCCGCCGCCGCGCCGCCGCCGCGCCGCTACCGCGCCTCTAGGCTGTGTATACGGTCGCTACCGCGCCGCCGCCGCGCCGCTACCGCGCCTCTAGGCTGTGTACACGGTCGCTACCGCGCCGCCGCCGCGCCGCCGCCGCGCCGCCACCGCGCCGCCACCGCGATGCCATTGGGCGCTTTTATAATTTACCGTGCCACGGCACGGCACGGCACGTTTTTATCGCCACGGTAAAGTAGGAAAGCAAAATGTATGCATTTGTATGCGAACGCTTTTAATTTACCGTCCACGGCAACGGCACGCCGTGAACGTCAACGATCTACCGTGCCGTTGCCGTAGCATACCGCGCTCCCTGTCAAATCGTCGCGGCATTGTTGAGAGTGTAGTGTGTGCGTACAAGAAATTTGTATGTGTGCGTGCGTAGCCAAGAGGCGCGCGGGTGGCAGGGCGAGAGTATTTATGGGAGAAAGTATGTGATAAAACGATTTTGTTGACATCCGAAAATAATTGAAAAACTTATTTAGGTCTTCCTTGAGCTTATCAAATAGCGTGTAGTATGACCCTTCTAAATATTTTACTTTTAAAAGCGGATGTTGCCAATCATCATCATCAGCCTATATTGTTCCCACTGCTGGGACACAGGCCTCCTCTCTGTGAGAGAGAGTAGGCCATAATCCACCACGCGGGCCCAGTGCGGATTGGTGGATGTCACATGTCTTCGAATTTTTGGTTCTAGGACATGCCGGTTTCCTCACGATGTTTTCCTTCACCGTTTTGAGAGCAGCGGTGATGAAATGATGATGTTGCCAATACTTTCTAGTAATATGTCTTTTTTTACGTCTTAAATATTATAACAAATAGAGCATAAGTAGTCGCTGTCTCTTCGAGAACATGTCTGCACTTTCAAGACGCGCAAACCGTAATAATTTCACGGCGAATTATAAAATCACCCTACGGCACGGCATACCGTCCACGGCCACAAAATTCTTCTTTACGTCCACGGTAATATCGTGCCGTGCCGTGGCACGGTAAATTATAAAAGCGCCCATTCGCTAGTGTTTTATTTATCTAACAAAGGAGATTTCTCATTTCGGCCATTTAATGTTTTTTTTTTGATAATTCAAGGATAACTTCTTCGTTTATGAATCGGTTTTTGATGATTCTTTGCTTGTTGGAAAGAAGGTATTTCAAAGGCGGTCCCATGATATGGAGATTAGGGTTTGATGATGGAAGACCAGAGAAATCGAGTGGAGATAAACAGTAAGAAATATCTTCTTTCCAACAAAAAAAGAATCATCAAAACCGGTTCATGAACAAAGAAGTTATCCGCGAATAAACATTAAAAAAAAACATTATGGCCGAAATGAGAAACCTCCTTTTTCAGATAAATAAAACACTATCGAATTGGATTCGCGGTGCCAGCGCGGCGGCGCGGCGGCGCGGTGGCGGCGCGGCGGCGGCGCGGCGGCGGCGCGGTAGCGGCCGTGTACACAGCCTAGAGGCGCGGTAGCGGCGCGGCGGCGGCGCAGCGGCGGCGTCGTGTACATGAGCCCTAATCCTTCGTGGATAGTGGGCGTGATGTTATGAAACATTCTCATATATACAAAATGTCTTGTTAGAATTCCTATTCTTAAGCCCATTAACACGAAGACTTAATTTCACAGACTTAATCACAGTTGGCTATTGCTGTTGATAGTTCATTTTGGTAGACCAGTGGCACAGACGGTCCAGAGGATGAGTGATTAACAGCTATGGGTTTGATTCCCGCACCAGAAAAATATTTGTGTGATCTGCAAGTACTTGTTCGGGTAAGTATTTTTTTTTGTCTTGTGTTTAACCACCACAAAAAAGTACCTATTTTACCTACTACCAAAAAAAAATCTAAACGGTTACCAAAATTGATAAATGGTCACCAAATAACGTTTCCTAAGTAATAAAGAAATAAACTTATTATGTGTAATAAAAAAAAATCTACCAAAGCAGGGTCGACGAAGCCCCGCGAAGCGGGGCTTTTATTTCTGTGTACAAGGTTTCATTCTGGTATACAAAAGAATTATTGATGCGAAAATACCAATTGACGATTTCGATGGTCTGTTTAATCTACTGTTGATAATACTCGTGATTTGTCTCGTGACTTTTCTCTTTCAACTCCACGATGTGAGGATCTAATTAAACTTAACAACTTTATGCACATAAGTAATGAGCTTAGGTTTAGCTTACTCGTGTCAAAACGATCAATACGAGCTTCACATAGAGATGGAAAGTGAAACTAACATTTGATTAAATGAACTTTATTTGCTTGAAATTACAGATTTTAAAAATCGTTATCCATTATCAAATGAAATGTTGGTCCAAGTTTTGTTTGTAGCGATCCGGTTAATTGATGTTCAGTTGTTCACCGAAGGTAGACAGCACTGGGCACAGCAGGGTAAGCAGAATACGCGACTGGGGAGAACGCTGAGTACGGCAGAACACCGGCTGCTGGGTAGTAGCCCGCGTAGTCGACTCCGGTGTAGGTCAGGACTTGGGGTTTGGGGTTTGGCGCGGCGAAAGCCACAGCCAACAGAGCGAAGAGGGCAAACTGTAAGCAAAAATACAATAATATTACAGTTTTAGCTTTACTAAAGTTGTTTGTGCTATTGGATTCAGATGAAAATACTAAAGAACAAGAGCAACAGAACTGTTGTTTATCTCTATCATTGTCACCCAGAAATCAGAAACTTTATTATCTTAAACAATTAAGGCAAAGTTCAAAGTCCGGTATGAACTGAAAGAGTCTATACAGAATATAGCCTTTTTTATTTACATAGGAACCTTTAAAATATACTCTTCATGCTTTTCTAAGTTTTAAGTAGAGATACATTTTTAAAGAATAGCAAAATATGACATGCAGAAGTTAGGCGAACATTGAACTCTCAGGAGAAATCAAAATTTAAGTACAAAGTAAATTATAACTGTGCGAATGAAACCCACACAAAAAACATTATCTTGAATATCGGGGCATCTTGAGGCCCCTCCCTACTTTTCTAAGCATGAACGAACTTTCAGTAATATTACAGGGTAAAGTTTTAACCCGTTCCAACTTTAATTGCTTCTCAAATAAAAGTATCTAAGTTTAGCCTCTTTTCAAAGAAGTAAGTATGAAAATGTAAGTTTCATAATGTTTTGATGAATTATGAAGAGATAGAATACTTACGAATTTAGCGAACATGTTGATAGAGCGATGCAGAGTACTGAATCATACAAAGCTTCAGTTACGCGAAGCTTATATAACAAAATATTAGCCTTGATCTTTATAATACATGATCTATTTCGTTAGGATGACAATATGTCAACTCAAAGCGAGGGCGCGCTCTGAGGTCGATGATCTGTGGTTCTATAGAATATCCACATCCTGACTCGCCTTGTAAGGAAACTGTATTGATAATCTGTACATTAGGTACTTGCGAGTGAAGCTTTGGAAGCGGCGAAATATTTGGTCGTTTATGTATGTTTTAGGACTAGCTTAAAGCGACTGAACGTATACAAATTGCGACTACCTAGTATGCTCCAAAAAGCAATAAACATGAAACAATGCATAATTTATTCTTTTAAGTGTGCGTGTGGTAGCTTTGGTATAAACAAAGACGGCCTACTTGGTGATGTAGAGCGCGTCTCCCGTACGTTTGTCTGTGCTCATAATTTACATTGATTCCCAACAGAATCATTTGTAGTATAGGTTTTCCGTTATTGTTTGAGTGTCCAAGGACATGAGCCACCTATAAATGTTGAGGGAGGACTTGAATTAAAAACAGTACGGCTGTTAAACTGAACAAAGTGTATCGGGAGCCATCCGGGACTTGTTACATTTGACCATAAATAAATACAATATTACATTAAAATGTTTGCCAAACTGGTGAGTACATTACTGTTTTCTAAGCTCTTGTTTTAACTTTGTTTAAGTCTTAAAGGTATGGATACACATGCTTTAAAACTAGCATGCTAAAAGAGCATGCTTATGAGCATGATTATAGTTTACATTTAAATTAGCATGCCCTTTATTAGCAAATGGTTTCGATACACAGGCTATTAAGTAGCATTCGCTTAAAAGTAGCATGCTCTCGTGCTTTAGCAATCTAGTTTAAAGCATTGTATCTGTACCTTTATTCCTTGAAGAATTAGTTAATCAGCAGAAATGTTGCACCGTCTGTTACCAATAAAAAATACTTCCTTCATCGCAAGCAATAATTAGTGGGCCGAGCATTGATAACAATGCAAAGATAATAATGCATATTAGAAAACGAATGTGACTTAAATTTTTGTATTAGAATTAGTTATTTTGGCATCCAGAAGTACAATAATAATAATATTGTATCAAGTTCCAGTGTATTATCATTTACGTAACATGTCACCAGCAAATCATAATATTATATTGGCGCTCATATAGGATTTCGTTGAAAGTATCAAAACATTATTTCAAGGAAAATATAATACATAATACCTGTATTATATACTATGAGATTTTGTTTCGTTTTCGTCACTAATATTTTCGTTATTTTTACCCTAGTTAAAGATAACTTGGGCACGCCGCAATTGCGGCGGTAAGACCCCTCTTTGAGGAGTGGTTGGAGAGAAGTCATGGCGTCCTTACCTTCCGCCTGACGCAGGTCCTCACCGGGCACGGGTGCTTCGGGAGGTACCTGTGTCTAATGCGGAAGGAGGATACGTCTGGGTGTCATCACTGCGAAGATCGCCCGGAGGACACGGTGGAGCATACGGTGCAGGACTGCCCAGCTTGGGCGGCGCACCGACGTGTCCTCACGGCTGCGATAGGCGGAGACCTCTCGCGCCCGGCATTGGTTTCGGCCATGCTGCGGGGCGAGACGGAGTGGGAAGCGGTCGCCTCCTTCTGCGAAGCAGTAATGCTCGCGAAGGAGGAGGCGCGCCGCGAGCGAGAGAGGACAGAGTTCTCCCTCCGCCCCAACCGCGGTGTAGGACGCCCACGGCGACGGACGTCGCGCGACGATCTCCGGCCACCGTAGGCGCGGGCATGCGGGCAGCGAGTAAAGGGCAACTCGCTGCCCGACCAAGGACCATGCCCGGGTCGACGGCGCGTTGTGTCCCACGCGCGCCTCAAAGAGCGTCAGCATAATGACGGGGCCCCCCTCTCAGAGAGGGCCAAAGCCTGCCGGGGTCGCGGGACCCAACAAGCAAAGTAATCCTATAAAGAAAGATTTTAAGTCTATCACTACTAATAACGTTCTTATAAAGGCCTTGCGGTAGACTCCTTAACTTATAATAGTATTTGCCAAGCCTTAACATACTCAAACACATTAGTTTTTATATCTCGGTCTTATAGTTTGCTACAAGACTGACCTCTCAATCATTTATAGGACACATTATCTAGTAATAGCATTTCACAAGTACAGATATTCTCAAGAGTAATTGCCTTTATATCTAAGACTTACAGTTAACTACAAGATTATCTTTTAGGACACTTATAGGAATAAGTCTTCTATAATTGTTTGCAGTAAGACTAAATAATCCTGAATAATATTTTGATCCTATAGAAGGATTTTCGGAGAAAAAATGATATTATAACATACTTGGCTGAGACGACTATAAGTTTTTGTCGTCATAATCTTGCTCGAGATTTTTTCAATCTAATAGTACTTGAAAAGAGCACTATAAGATCAAAAAAGCTTATAAGTTAATAGATTAAACACTTTATTAGTAAACGTCAGCCATTTTATTGATATTCAATTATTCCCCTTCGTCTTGAAACTGCTATAAGTACTAATTTACCTACAATGGTTCTATAAAGTACTTAATGGAGGACAATTTTAAAACATGGCGAATATTCATTAGAATTAATGAAATAATTTATTTACAACAATATAATAATGTGCTATTTCGCGAAGGGCATCGTAAAACTGACTAAATTGCGGTACACATTTACAGTAAATATGACTTCCCCAAGAGTTCACACACTATATTTACAATATATTATTAGTTGTTTTACAATAGTATACAAAATAATAGTAATCTTACTTACGTTTTATTAAATATTTATCACAAAACAACCGGCACCACCAGCCGAAGCAACAACAAAGATAACCTTTACTAAAATATACTTATAACTCATAATTAAGTACATTACTAGTGCCATATAAACAAGAATGCTTTAGTAAGATACTTATGCCAGATACTAATAAGAGCGTTTGTACTTGTAATTGTGTAGTCTCATATCATTATAGAAACTATTGCGCTTCGTCAAGTACATTATAGGGCTTAGTAACATTTTATAAGTTGATTATAAGATAGTTATAGAAATAAACGCTCCTATAACTGCGCCCAAATCCAGCTTTGTAGCATTTTACAAGTTTCTTGTAAGTAAAAATAAAAGTAGTCTTAAAGATCGCTTTAAGCACTGATTTTGCTAGTTGGGGATTATTCCCTAACCGTAACCCCGGAACGTAACAGGCTATGAAGGACACCGTGGATTTTAGTCAGTAGAAGTCTGACAGTCCCTCCCGCCCTGCCCGGGGTTGGAGGACTCATTTGATGATTTTACCACGCTAAAAAAAAAAAAAAAAAAAAAGTTAAAGATAACTTGGGTAGAAATAGTATTTATTGTTTCATCTTAGATCTGTATGTACATGTACAGACGTCGACACACCAACCAACCCGAAACCGAAACTTCTAATTTCGTGATAGAGTTGAAAATCTATTACAGATTGTAGCTTCACGTGGTCTGTACAATGTATATACAAACTTATGGTTTTGTACTAAGTGATTGTATCTGAAGCCCTAACATGACCTTTCACGTTATTGTGACGTACAGTAAATTGGAATTTTGACTTTCTTTTTAATACAAAAAAAATAACTTTTCGTTCTTACACTAGTGGTTTTTCAATTTTCCATAGGTTCCAATAAACGACGTAAATATTCAAAGTACGCTGTATAAATTTACGAATATCTAAAGGAATCACAGTATCTAAATGATAGAGAGCAGTGGTGGCCCAGTGATATCGGGTTCCGACTTACGAGTTGTAGGTCGTCGTCATCACCATTGCAATCTAAACGGTGAAGAAAAACATTGTGAGGAAACCGGTATGTCCTAGAGCCAAAAATTCGAAGACATGTGACTCCTACCAACCCGCACTGGGCCCGGTGGATTATGGCCCACTCCCTCTCACAGAGAGGAGGCCTGTGTACCAGCAGTGGGAACATTATCGGCTGATGATGACGATGAAATGAATCACATACTATATTATTAATATAAACAGGCCTAATCAGTAGAAAAGATCAGGGCACGATTAGCACCCACGCTTGTACAAATTGTCCACGTGTATCGGGCCTTACGCTTTAGTTAAGTAATATTAGGTCCTATGGTTTAGCCAACTTTACAAATTAATAGCCGCGTTGTTTTGCTGACCAACTATCGTAACTGCTATTAAGGCCATCTGGCTCAAGATGTACCTACCGAGTCGTTGACTTCCCTAGTTTGACTAACATTAGTAATTAATCATATAAATGTAGGGGCTACTGTTAGGCACTGCTGTTTTTTTGCGGACTAATAAAAAGAAAATGTTCTGTTCAATGAGCTGAATATTACTTCCACAGTAAAACAGAATTCATCATTAACACTTTAATTACCACTGTCTGAAATATCTACAGGCTTACCACGTTATGTCAGTTATGTTTTAGTTGAATGCCATGTGCCATATGCCTATTGGTTTCAGCCTATGTACATATGAATTTAGGTGGTTTTATTTTTTGCATTTTTATAATTTTATTTTATAATAACAGAAATATTCTCTGTAACAATGTTCCATTCTTATTTCGTGTAATTTTAATTGTCTGGAGAACACCATCTTCCTATTTTAGCCTCCTTTCTCTATAATATATATACAACACTGTACAAGTAAAATGGTGCCTGTAACTTCTTGATGTGGAGAAAAATAAAGGTTTTTATGATTATGATTAATGAGTGACATTGTATAACTATTTACTGACTTATTTTGATGGAACACTGTAACTGAGAGTGTAAAATCATAAATTGATTGATAATATTCTCAGTCTATAGAAAGATCTTGGGTTGTTCCTTTGAGGATTCTAAGTAAATTTATAATTATGTATACCTAATTAAATATTTCACAAATATTTTTTCTTTTTCGCAGTTGATCTTGTTCGCCGTGCTCGCGTTCGCCCTGGCGCGGCCGCAGCTGTACTCCGGTTACGGCGGCTACGCAGCTGGCTACCCCGGCTACTACGGCTACTCGGGCTACTCCGGGTACTCCAGCCCCGTTAGCTACGGCTCCTACGGCACCTACGGAGCCTCCCCCTACAGTTATGGCTACGGCTATTACTGATCCCTAGATAGTTCTTAATGCTCCAATGTTTATACCTAGCTGCTCTATGTGATTTACGTTTATGTTATTTTCTTTGCAATATAGTATGTTTTAAAGTTTGTTGTTTTATTTGAGCATTGTAACATTTTAAGGGAATTGGCTTGAACTAGTAACTGGTTTGTCAAGTTTAGATAAGCAGGCATATGGAAACTCTCTACCTCCTAAAGCCTTTTTATTTTTGGGGTGTGAAATCATCAGATGGGTCCACCCGCCCTCGGTGGACCGACGCGGATTGTTAGACTCTTATTGAATATAAAACCATCCTACGAAGCCCCTTTTCGTTTAAGGGTCTCTGTTACACAGTCCCGCAATACCTCCTTAGACCTCAGAGCCGACCTGCCAGGTCTGGGGAAAAAACTAGTGTTCTGTCTGTTTCCGTTCCCTGCATGATGATGAGTCTATCTTGAGTATGACTGGTGTAGAAAAACAAAAATACTGAGAGAATAGAAAAGTGATCCCTTCAGAATGTATAGTTAAATCAATATTATCTGTAACAAAGAGAAAAAATACCAGAACGTTTCACTGCGACATCAAATGATCTGCATCTAGTATCGAGTACGACAACTCATTAATTACCATCTGTTTTAAATAAATGGGTAAGAAAATCAACTCTACATAGATTAGCAAGTTCAAGCTCACATACCTACAGCATTTGATTATTAATAACCGCTTGTTACAATGTAATGAATGCCTTAGCGACAGGACCGATAGAGATGGATGCCGCCTAACGCGGATGTCGATTGCCTACAAAGCCTGTACAAGTATATGGAGCAGGTACATAGATTCATTACACTGAAGATCAAGGACACTTTTTATCTCAGTGCGACAAGACTGCTAATCAGGGCGTGGTCGTTTAGATCTGTATATAAGCCGGGACTAGCCTGCTAACATTATCACTTGTGACAACAATCCCAAGTAACTCAACAACCATGTTCTTCAGACTGGTAAGTTTCATCATATATTGTTTTATTATTATTTTTATCTATTGTTTAGGGCTTTTTCATATCTATTTCTTCCCTACCGGCAAATGTCTCATTCCTCAAAACATTTGTTCATAAGATATTCTACTAAATATTGGTTAAAATTGACCGTAACTGCGTGTCACTGAAGTACAACCCGAAAATTATATTTTTGTGTAATTTTTATAAGTTACCTAAATACCTATAGTATATTGAGACATGTGAAATTCTCTCTTAAAATAAGGTATATAAAAGGTCGACCAAGTTTTATTAGGAAACACGGTTGGGGTAAACGTTTTAGTATCGTTTATCTTGTTAGCAAAAGACATCATCGTCGTAACAAGGGGACAGAGTCATTTGCTCGAATATAAACCACTATTACGGGCTTTTTACCGGTGTCCATTGTATTATAACAATACAGTTTTATTATATTTTTGCTTAGGGAAAATTGTTAAAGCTGTCTTATACTTTTTTATTACGAAATATTCGTCTACGGAATGCCACTTCGTTTATTTAGGTGAATGCTACATCAGCTTAAAGTTTTTAGAACCATAATTCAAGATTTGCAGTAGTTACGGAATAAATTAATGTTTAATTACCTTGGCCACGCAAAGCCGATTGTAATTTTTATCAACCACTAAATACTGATGAACTTATAATAATGATGAGATAATATAAAGTGCTTGCTTTTGATGGAACTCTTTGTTAAGTTATCAATAAGTTACAGAAAACAATCACCGCATGTCGTTTTGAAGTTTTCAGTGATTTCCTGTAAATTTTTAAATGTTACGGGTGTCGCAAAATCATTGTAATGATTTCGAAAGAAATGGAATAGTGTTTATAATACAAATATTATTTAGCACACTTAATTGAATAAACAGTTGAAATCATTAATGGATGTTTATGATGTTGTACTTTTGTTTTCAGTTCGCCCTCTTCGCCGTGTTGGCCGTGGCTTTCGCCAACCCCAGCCCCAACCCCAAGCCTGAGCCCCAGTATGTGGCCTACACCGCTGGAGCTGCGTACCCCTACGGATACGCCGGATACGCCCCCGTGGCCGCATACGCCGCTCCCTACGCCGCTGCTGCCGCCTACCCCTACGCGTACTACCGCTGAGAAATTCCCCAGTATAACCTTTGCTTGCTCAATGACACCGATTACCAAACGTTTGATCATGTTTTAATATAATTTTTATCGCAAATGTTTTTTGTTTGATTCGATCGTATGCATGCTACCCACGTATCTACGCTCACATGCGCGGAAGCTCCGCAATTTTGACAGCTGTCAAATAGATGGCATAACCAATTATTTATTTTTTATTGAGCCTAATCTACATGTAGGACGTGTGACAAGTTTTGTATTTGGGCGACTTAGTGCGACATTTAATACTGAAGTATATTTTTATAAAACGAAGATTCTTTTCTTCTAAATGTAGCGTGTTATCTACTGGAGGAACATAGCTTTGAACTGAAAATACCCATTGAAAAGGATTTACTACGGCAGTTTTACTGTTCAAGATGTTTTTCTTAGCCATTTATCTTTCTTATAATTTTGTATCTATGATCTCGTATTACACTACTAGTATGACGTATCGATCAGTACCTACTCGTATTACAAAATATCATCTTATTACAACCACCGAATATAACATGAATATATTGATTAAAACATTATGTTCATATTCATACTTTTCAATAAAACAGATGTCTGTGTCAAAATATTATGCATGAACATTTGGTTCAGGATAATAATTGTGTTCGAGTGCAGGGTTACGTGACTCAATGTCAGCGGCAGATGTGCCAATGTTTGCGGCTGCCGCTGTCATCCCCTCGACCACCAATCCAATAAGAACATACACTATCAACATAATCAACCCTTACATAACATTTTGTTAACTAACCAAACAAAATTTTTGATGAAAAATGGACGTTCAATTAAAAACTCCTTTTTAATTTTATTTTAAATTATTTTTGTAAAAAAGGGCAAGCCCTTCCATTTTTTATAATAGTCGTTTTTGTTTTACTGATATGTTGTCGTTAATTGATCGGATCCAAAACCGTGTACTGGTTATAACAAAAACATAATCAACTAAAATAAGAGTAAATATCTTATGGTATTGTAATATTCAATGGGTGAAGTCGTTGATCAGATCACAAAATTGAAAAAACAAACAAACAGTAGGCGGAACGAAATTTATTGAGCGGTACCAAAAGGATCACTGTCAATATTCAGAACCTTACAGCTGGTACTGTTGTTCAATAGTACTTGTACGCGTAAGGAGCGGGGTAGGAGGCGATAGGAGCCGCGGGGAAGGAGCCGATGTACGGGGCGTTGTACTGTAGAGGTGCAGCGGGTAACGCCGCGTAGCTCAGCGCAGGCGCATACGTCAGCGGTGTTCGGTACACGGCTGGAGTTAAGATGGCCGCTCCGGGTTCGGGTGCTGGCGCTGCGAACGCAACCGCCAGGATAGCGAAGAAAGATAACTGGAAATTGATAATTATTAAAAAAAAAACCGTTGCGCCACCCTGCGTTTATAAACACTGAAACTCATCGGAAAAACGAATACTTAAGTTTGGAGGCCACTCAATATGAATACTTTCGTGGAAATGGAGCTTAGAAGCGTAAAGCTTCAGTCCCTAATATGGGGTGGAAATTTCCACAAATATTTAGAACTTTCAATGTAACATTCTCTTATTGACTCTTGGTTCAACTGTCTTAGATACTTCTGTAAAACCAAAGACAAGTACTTTATTGTTAAAGTAATCTAATCTATCTGTCGAAATGTCTGGAAGCAGCATTTATTGTATGTAGTACATATACATATTATATAACTACGTTCTAAGTGTGAATAAAACAAGTTTCTAAAAATATACATTCATATAAATAACGTATAATTGTTTCTATAACGTAGACGAAGAAAGATAATTCGCGCAACATTCACATACTATTCTGTCACATACTTCGTTTCTTGATATTTCATTACCGTATATTACATTAGATAGTTATTGGAAAAAATATCTTGATAATCTTATTTGATAATAATTTATCAATAATTATTATTTGCGTTACGTAACATTCCACATCGATTGAACTAATTGTAAGCTACAGCTTTTATACAAAGGAAAATAATATACAAAAATTTGGCACAATTCAGATTTGTGGTTTCGAAGAAGAACAGACAAGAATACTTTTTAAATTAGTCGTTTTTACACTTCACTATCTTGGGCGTCATAATCTTGTGTAAATTTAAACTGTATGCGAGTCTCTATTGTCCTATTCTTAAAGCACATTTTCCCCTGAAGAACCAGATAATCTTTAAAAATATTTAAATAATTTAAAAAGCCGTAGTCTTACCAGTTTGAACATGTTGCTGGGTGTGGCTCCTTCACAGGGGTGAATGATGCCCACGAAGGGCCGAAAGCATTTTTATACTCACGTACTATGCAACCTGCAATTGCAATAGCATTGACCTTAACATTCGCAGGACGACTTTATGCAAGGGTGTTAACTTTAGGACGAAAAAAAATTAGTTGTTTTAAATGTCAAGTCTTTTTTTGTCCATTAAACGGGTATTGGGAGCAGTCTCATTTGAATGCGAATTTATTGTTACACTTGCCTGAATGTCAATCCTCTCAGACTGAGCTAGTTAGTTGTAATTTATAGCATTTTCATTTTAAGAAAAGAACAGTGTTGCGTAGATAGTAATTATGACAGAATCGACCTAGGTTACTAGGCAGTAATAAAATATGCAGTACTAGATCTGATTTGATAGGACAAAGACTGAGCTACAAGATATGTTAAGTACATATTCTAAGGGCTTCGTTAGAAATAGAAAAAGACCTCAAGTGCCTTTAGATATACTTTTGTCTTTTTGTCTTGGCTAGGACAAAGACTGAGCTACAAGATATTAATAAGTACACATTCTAAGGGCTTTGTTAGAAATAGAAAAAGAGCTTAAGTGCCTTTAGATATACTTTTGTCTTTTTGTCTTGGCTTGCCAAAAAGTTTGCAGCGTTAAGTTTGTGAATAAAATGTATATTTGAAATAATATCAATATTCGCAAAGAAATTTTTTTTAATGATTCAGAAATAATGTTCATTGTTTCTTGTGTTAGCATGATTAATTTATCAATGCACAAGCATGCTTATAATTAACTATCTAGTCAAATAAAAAATAATATGCGTGAATAACTAAGTTGACAACAAAGTATCATCAGATCAAATCCTACCAATCATAAATTAAAATTACATTCTGAATATTTTATGCAGATTGTGAAATCATAATTGGTCTTTATTGCAGTTCCATAAATTAATTCAGTAATGTGTGTTGTTATTATTTTATGCATAGTTAATGTGCGGAGTGCATGGCACCGACCACGCGCCCTGACCTTGGCTAGGGAGTTATCTCCGCGCCGCTACAGATCGGCAACTCACTAGACCTGTTGTTGCCACTGTCCCAGCAACTATATAGAGCTGCTTATTAGTCTAGTTCTAGTAAGAACTTAGATCCTTCCAATTTTAATTCTTAAAAGAATTTATTCTTATTTTGAAAAGCTTACTCTTGTCGGAACCATCTGGTCAATATGTGGGCCGAAACATTCTACCTAATATTCCTCGATTTGTATAATAAGCAGCTCTTTGGCTACAACTAGTTCTTCCAACATTGGAAACATCTTGTATGAATTGATAATAGATCTGCATGGTACTTATTTTTTTTCAAATTTTACTTATTTTGCAAAGATTTGCCCTCATTTTACCTCTTTATGCATCTTTTTCTGGTCATTACGGTGTATATCCCCATTTAGTGGGCAATTTTTTCGAACATTGAGTACTTATGAATATTTCAGGACAAAATTTGAGCAAAAAAAAAAATTTATACTCAGGCTTTAATTATTCGCAGCTATTACAAAAACTTATACCTAATATTGTTAATAAAATATTGACATTACCAGTTTTTTTTAATAAAAACAAATAGGAGTATTTTCAGCTCTATACGAATCTAAGTTATTATTATTGGTACTTACACGCGTCAGTACATAATGCATTAAAATTAAGTTATGGGGCATTGGTTGTGGTATCAGATCACTTGTTGAAGGCGGCGACGACTGTATTTAAATTAATTTATCCATTATTTCTATTCATATATTTCCATGTAAGGAATTATGACTGTTTTCAATTCCAATTTTATAAATTACGATACGTTTCAACAGTGGATTCTATTGGACAGGAATGTGTTTTAAATCTAACAAGAAACTAATAAAAGCATGTTTATAGATGTTAATATTCAATTTCTTGTTCACTAGACATTAATTATACATTCCTGTCCTTCTTAGCTATTATTTCTTCCTGCTCTGATTCCATCCTTTCATATACATTCAATACTTACGAGTATTTTGTAATGTTTTACAAGTGAAACTAGCACTGCGTCCGCGACTTCATTAGCATTGATTTCGTATTTTCGCCTTTGATCTTCAATAACCCTTTTGGGGTCAGAGTTTTCAAAAATCTTGGAACACCTGTTTGATCAATTTTGTGTATGAGTCTATATTTGAAGTTACAAATGAATCGGATGAAGATTCATTTTCATACAAACTTTCATCCCATTTTTAACTTTAGCGTTTTCATCCTTTTTTTAACGTTCCTAGTGCACACCCACTGCATACCTACGTTATATAAAAAATGTTTGTGCAAGAAATCATCTTGATTCTAGACCCAGTGGTTTCAGCTGTGCGTTGATCGATCTGTAACTTTTTTCTTTCATATGTATTACTATTTAACTATACACATGATTTGTTAAGGTCATTAATGTTTTGTCATAATTTAATGGTATTCGTTGTAACACAGGTAAGTTTTAGATGTCAGACATTACAACAGTAAATCTGATAGTAAAATAAATATGTACTTAATCACACGTCCTTATCACAAGTCATTCAGTTGTGGATTCAAGTGATGGTGGTTTGGGATCCATAAATAACAATCACATTAAATAACAATCACATTAAACAGCCACACTTATATTCATAAAAATAACAAAAAAAAAGGTAACAAATAAGCAGAAGTCCTTTGAGACAATCAATCCAGTAGTACTAAAATCAGTAGCCAGTTCATCAGGGTTTTCATAAGACTACCCCCTAAAGAAATAACTGTACGATGGTGCATATCCTGCATAGGTTAGAGAGGCTGGGCTCACAGAGGTTACGGGGGAGACAGAGGCAACGGGAGCTATGGAGCTAACTGCGGGGGCAGGAGCCGCATATTCTTCAACACTGTACGCAGACCCATAAGCTGTGACACCAGGAGGCAGTGTGAGCGCTGCAGAGTACGTCCCAAACGAAGCTGGTGCGTATGAAGGATAGCTGGAATACACAGAAGAGTACAACGTCGGGTATATTGAAGAGTACGCAGAGTACGCAACAGGCACAGATGGGTTGTAATACTCCGCTGCCGTGTAAGGTGCAAAGGGGTACGTTCCATAGCCATAGATGCTCGGCTTTGCGGACACTGATGCAATGAGGGCCAGCAATGTCGTCTGAAATGCAAATTATACTTTATTGTGTGGATGATAATAAGGTTCAAATGTGTTTAATTTCGCTAACTCAGCTTTATGCTGAGGTCTTAAGTCATACTCGTAAGGTCTTCAGTTGCGTAGGTAAGTGCTCGTGGGTATTTATTTGTGAGCTAGTATGCCCTCAGCTTGCGTGTTCAGAGGGAAAATAAAAACGACGTCTATTAAATGAAATGAATTATCGGGTCTAGTTTAAATGAAATCGGACTCTAGAATTTCCAAGTCTTGTAATTATAGCGATACCTATCCTATGTATTCTACCTTGAAGAATAAGGAATGACATTGACAATACTAATGCCAGATTCAGATTTATGTTGTTAAATCTGACATAAATGGTTCACACAAAATAATAAATACGAGTACATACCAAAGTAGCCAAAATATTTATCTACTTACCAAACTTGACTTCGACATTTTGTAATTTGTGTTGTGAATATTTATGTCACTTGCTCAGTTCTACACTCTTCAATTTGCACTGACTGACATGTATAATGTCCTACCTTATATATTTTGGGACAGAAATGGAACAAATGAATATTTGTATGGAAGAAATTACTCTTTCAACAGTTGTCAAGGTCACTTTGAATGGCTCATAGAAAAACAAAAGAATACATAATCGTAGAGAAGTGTAAAGCCAGACACACACGCACCAAAAATGTTCGTTGTCCTACCAATTGTGGCGAGTTGAGTTGGAGTCACAAAAGCCAATGAATTCAATAGGTATAGGTAGGCATAGTCTTCGAACAAAAGGGGAAATATTTTAAAATGTCATGTAATTAATCCTTCTAATATTATAAATGCGAAAGTTTGTGAGGATGTATGTATGTGTATGTAGGACAGGGTATGTTTGTTACTCTTTCACGCAAAAACCAATGAACGGATTTGGCTAAAATTTGGTGCACAGATAGTTTACTCGTATAACCTGGATTAACATATAGGACTTTTTATCCCGATTTTATGTTCACGGGGATAATTTTCGAGTTGTAGCGGATGAAGCCGCTGGCAACTGCTAGAATAGCGATTTTGTGACTCTTCATACCTACACGTTTTTCTGTTGACATATTAATATATTTAAACTTCCTAGTTTTTAAGGCATACTGTTCAATCCGTCTGGTTTCGTTTACGTCCGTCGGTTTACGAATCTGATCCGACGCCAACGAGAATATGTGTGCTCACCTCCTTAAATTATGTAAATAAGAATATACACGTCTAGTTTTCTAGCAAAAATATGGTTTCATAATTATGATTTATTTTTACATTACGCTGAATGTTGCAGATTTTGATAAATTAAATCGAAGTCGGATTAAAAACTGTCATGTTTTAAAGAAAATAAATATAATTTATTCTGAGATAAGCCCAATAGTTATGCTCAGCTCTTTTTGCTAAACTAACTCTGAAACGAAGAGTTGACTATATTGGTCCACTTGTCGAATAAGAACTGGTTGAAGGAGGGAAGATGGAATATGAGAAATAGACGGAATACAACATATACCTATTACCTACGGCAAAGGCCCCTAATTAAAACTACATAATTAAGTTGTAGTTATAATTATCTATCTATAGATCTAATTAAAACTACATGATTAAGTTGTAGTTTTAATAATGGGCCTTTGTCGTACGGATTCTCTAATTATGTTCAAGTATCCCGTCCTGGCCGCGGGACTTTCGAATTATAGTGAAGTAAAGGGCTATTGAAGGACACAGAGTATTTAGCCAGTACGAGTCTGACAGTTCTTCCCGCCCTACGCTGGATGGGGAGGACTCATTTGATGATTTTACCAAATCCAAAACAAAAAGTTATTCCGTCCTGGGTGAAGCGGAATTGATTGTTGGACTAGTACTGACTAATTCTCCTTATTCTTTCAATCGCCCTTTTTATGTCGCGGTTACCCGTTCGGAAAGCTCCGCGACAACACGGACGCTTCTTTTTCTGATATATGAGTTGCCCAGCAGTGGGCATGTTAAAAGGTAATCAAGTGATCCGTTCACACTCCAGTAAATGATCCTCCTCCACCTAATGCAACTAATTTAGGACATGACCCTTTCCAGATGACCTTTTGAATAGTAGGGGTCACTGCTTTGCATGAGGAGAAGATGATTACGATACAATTACAAATTATAACGTGCTTATGTTAGTGGAAATGCGAGTGTGGTCGCCCCATTAGTGCTGCCTTAATGAACTTCATTATGAACATTGATTATAACAATATTGTTCTACATAAACTGGATTAAAAGGTTGTGGAGGTCCGATAGGCAGTCGCTCTATGTAAATAACTGATATTCAGCTGCATCTGGTTCGACTGGAAGCTGACCCCAATATAGTTCGGAAAAGGCTAGGCAGATGGTGATACTGAATTAAATACATCATCTACTTTTAGGCTTTTCTCATCGCAATAAAATGTAGTATTAAATATCTAGTACTTTATTTGATGCGACTCTCTACAAGTACTCCACAAACGATTACTCTTGGTACCGGGTACTTTCTGACTTTTTTGAAACTACTTGTATAAACCTTAGTAAGCTGCTTAACCTTGGACATCGATTCGTGGTACTCCTCAATAAGAGGCGAATTATGGTATTATACGAGTAACATCTACAAAATAACTTCTAATTAGCTTACGATCGGTACTAAAGAAGGAATTGTTTTTATAATTATTACCAACTTATTAGATTAGGCTATTAAATGACATAAAGGGACTTACTGGAAAATTCCTACGTTTAATCGTTTACGAAATCAATGTTTGATGAAAATCTTTTGCGATCAAGACCCCAAAGAGGTTTCAGAGGTCAAATTTCTAAATTCAGCTCAATCAATCAGATATCAATCTCGGCTGTCATAAACATGAGGATGTAGTTTATATTTATGTATAGAGAGTAAGTTACTTACAGAGCATAATTTCACACAGAGGGATGACTGATGTATATTCTTTGTCTTTTGAAACAAATTCTTATAATAGCAAGTCTGTAGTCCCCGAATTGTAAGGCAGTGGTGTATCTAATGATACGAGTATAACCGTCTTTCACCAGAGCCACAATTTAGGAACCTGTAGTTGCTACTGAAGAAAAGCAACAAACATGGTTGTCGCAGTGGCTAAGTAAGCGACTGTTACGCTGTTTGTCGCGGATTCAATCCAACGGAAGATTAAAAAAAATTAAAACTACAATTAGGTGTTCCGGGTCTGGGTGTTTACGTATGTGATTCAATTTTCGTAAACGAACCCATGATACAGGAGATGTTCCTAGTGGCCAGAAAGAAAGAGTATATATTATGTATGTTATATAAACGAAAGCATGATCAGCCTGTAACGCCACTAAAACTTACTTCTCCTCTTACTTCTACTTATTTCTTCTTCTTGAAACTTTTTAGTTTTTGTCTTTGTGGTTGAAACTCTACAGTTCACGCTACCTTAGCGTGGCGGAACCGTCTCATCAGGTAGCCTTGACACTGGAACGTAAAGGGCTATAGAAGGATCACCGTGGATTTTAGTCAGTGCGAGTCTGATGATGATGATGATGCCTGATGATCTAGCCGATTTCGGTCACAGCGACTGCAGTCGATGGCTTTTAGAGTGGTTGAGAACTTTGATATGCCCTTTCATGTGCTCTCCAGTGACTCGCATATCCAACTTTTGCCTGGGCTTTTCCTTTTTATTGGCTGAACGATGACAAAAAAAGACTCGTTTGATTGCAAAAATAAAACAACAAATTGGCGTGGTGATGACTGTATTTTTAATTCTATTTCATCTGTATAACAATGTTTAAAAGATCAATAAATAAAAAAATTCCTTTGTTCAAATTAGTGTCCGATTAGAGATAGTAAGAGTATGGGGCGGCGTATGTGTAGGCGGAGTAAGCGACGGGCGAATATGCGCTGTATGCGGAGTAGGCTACGGGGGCGGTGTAGGCTGCTGCTACGGGCGCCGTGTACGCTACGGGAGACGCGTAGCTCAGGACCAGCGGCTTCGCTGAAGCGAAAGCCAGGAGAGCAACGAAGATCAGCTGTGAAAGGTGAAAATACAAGAAAATTTAGGGGCTATACAATACGCTTCCCGCCACTTGCGCCCTTTCTTTATACTTTAGGAGTTGGATGAGAGTTAAGTGGCGAGTAATTGAAAAGGTCTTCGACCAGCAAGGAACTGTCGTAAAATGATTAACTCTGCTTATATCCCAATTTATTTAGGGTAAAATGACACTCGGCTACTACATCCAAGCGGATTAAAAAAAAATGCCCAAAACCAAATAATAAAATAAAAAAAGTCATATAATGTAAATGTTACAATAGTTACTCGCTTATAGTTTGAGAGTTTATCCATTACATAAAAAGTGTTCTTTTAATAAAAATACTATATAATTTGATTTTAGTTTGATTTGATTATAATTTGAGTTTAATTCAATTTTGTTTTAATTTTTGTTTAATTTAATTTAATTTGATTTTTGGTTATTTACCATTACTAACATAGTTATAAGATTCTTGTTAATTAACCCACTATGGATGTTATATAATTATCCGAAATAAAGAGTAAGTATTTTATTTTTTATTTATTTATACACATTTAGGTTTTTCTGGTTTTATACAGGGTGATTTTTTAGTTCCAAATAATATTCCTTTATTATACGTGTTTTTTCTTTTTGACACTCAATACACTATGATATCACGTTTCAATGTTATCTATAAAAAGTTGATATCCGACACCGCGCTGTGATGTGTCGCTCAGGTGTAGCGGGGCGGGGCGGGGGGTCAGTGGGGTGCGATCTGTCCGTTTCATGCGTCGGCATTATTGATTTAGCTTTGACCACACAGAGCGGATGAGAAAATGATTTAATATGACAATTCATCGTTTTTTTTCAAAAATGGGGTTAGTGATTTCTGCCTAGTGGACGGTGGTTACCCTGTATTAGATAGAGTGCGGAATACGAACATTATTTATTCGGCAGTTGCATCTCTATTATGCTAAAGAGATATAGCAAAGATACATAATATGGATTTTGAAAAATCTTATTTCATCCTAAAGTTGGCAAAGTGCCATTGAAGATTATTTAGTCTAAAGTAGTACAGTCATCATAAATATAAAGCGCTACGACATTATACAATTATCTACTTGCGCTTAGTTATAAAAGTATTATTATTGTATGATAAAAAGCGTCATGCATGATTATCGAGATCAAAATGAATGCCGGTCATTAAAAAAATAATTCGCTTAACAAACAATAGATACTTACGAATTTGAACATGTTGAATGTTTGTCTATGGTGTCCGACAACTGACTGATGGTGCGACTTCCCGGCTAATATATAAGGAGTCGAAGATGTCCTCATTGTGTTGGCAGGCTCGGCGCCCGCGCACCTTGGCGAGACGTGCGCGATCGGGACACATGCGTGATTCGAATATTTTGACTGCACTGGGTTTTTGAATCTACAGGCTGTTGTTTTTAGGCTCCTGTGTTAGTAAACGGTAGTCTACTGTTATGTATAGGGAAATAAGCCTCTACCGGGGAGCTTCATAGCGCACGATTTCCAGCTTTTTTCATCCAGCCAGCTACCTTCTTCAGGTCATCGGTCGGTCCATCTAGCTGGGGTCAGGGTGCGTCCCAACTCCCACCCTATGTTTACCTAAGCGCGGCCACCATTCAAGAACCTTATACTCCACCGTTCGTTGGTTCTGCGACTAGCTTTATGGTATACGAAAAAACACATTACTGGACATTGCTCTTAGAGGTGTATTTGGGGGAGGGGGTACCAAGTATAGTTGTCTATTTCTATACTATCCAGAAATGTTATAGCCCCCTTATTAGCCATAGTTGTTAGACTCTGCCCGAGTGCGCCCACTCAGGTTACTAATACAGTTAGGTAGGTTAAGGACTGGGTTTTCTCTATTGCCAATATCTGTCAATAAACATATTTCACCGCCCTTTTGTGTAACATTTGGATATCATCTTCCATACTTTCCATCCAAGCACCTGAACTGCGGACTGACAATGTGGATTTAAGTCAGTACGAGTCTGACAGTCCTTCCCGCCTTGCCCGGGGTGGGAGGACGCATTCGATGATTTTATCACTATCGACTGCAGTAAAGCTATTCAAAGATTATATGGTTACTGATATCACACATGAGAATTAAAAAGTGTTCGTTATTAAACAAAGATATAAATAAAACTAGAAACTAATCGGGTATTAAATCAGTAGTGGTTCGGTTATTAGTGCTCTATAGAGCTAGATTTTATGAAAAAAAATCATAAAAACTAGTTCCATATACAACTTAATCAAATGAATATTCAATATTTAGCACTAATCAAATTGATTTATGACTTAGTTAAAAGCTCTAAGAGCGTGTTAATTAATTGCACAAGATCTGCTCTTTTTTTATTACGGCGTCGAAAATCAAAGAAAACCGACATGTCAATTATTATTATTCCTTCTTTATGATTCAACCCAGGAGTTGAAAGGACTGCCAGACTCCTAGAGACTGCTGTTCCACCCTATTCTTTCGTTTGCCCATTGCGTTCTAGGGGTACAGTATTGTAATTAAAAACCCCGCGAAACCGATATGTATGAAATACGAATAGCTACGTGTATAAAATCAGAATTCGTAATATTAGTCCAACCCGCATTTGGCTCAAGAGCTGGATTTTGACCCTCCAGTTCCCTCACACGCCTTTTAACGATCAGTGCAAATATTATAGACACACGCTGTATTCTGGCAGCAGCTTCGGCACGCTCTAATCTAGCCGCAAGGATCTGGCGTCATACTTGTAGAACGTTCGATGTGCGCAAGCGGCGCGGCACCTGCGCGGACGCACGGCGGACGCTTCTAAATCAGGTTGTAACGATCAAGGTCGCCATTACTATAGCCCAACTTGGTGTGACCTTGAACTTGATTTTACTGCTACTATATTTTATCGTGGCGCAACGTTTGTGATCCCTGGCTGACATAAGGTCAGCTCTCAAGGCTTACTTCCGTTGAAAGGAAATGTATAGAATTAATATTCTAATTGTGTATTTCGGTTTTAGTTTTCTACAACTTAAAGTGTTAGAGATATATTTGGATAAAATTCGATGTAACATTCCTTTTTTGATTAGATTAGGAGGAACCAAGATTTATCCTTGGTTCCTCCTGAAATTTTAGCCCATATTCCAAATATGATTGATTTGTACCATACCTACAATACGCTTCCTTGGTCCCAAAACTAGAGTCGCCAGGGGTGAAACAATTATATCACATTAAAATTGAGTATTCAATTCAATTAGGAGCTATAGGGTATCCGCTATTTTCAGTGAAAACGAGTACTTTGTAAATACTAAAAATATTTATCCTTGTCTTGATGAATCAGTACGGTTTCCCGGACCTGGTTACTATTCGATCGCCATTTGCATGCAAAAGAGACGGTAATGCAGACATTAATATTGTATGTCACAGAAAAACTAAAACAATAATGTCACATACCTACCTTAGGTATTCTTGAATTATTCACAACATTGAAAGTTGTAATGCCATTGTACGCTGGATCCAGCAATGACGCTAGATTTCGATTGAAAAATAGGAACGTGCTCTATTCCCATCCTGCGCTGGATACGGGACGTGTTCTGGATTGAAACATGTTTGTTTACATTGAACCAGTGCCAATCCAGCAGTGTCGGAATCCAGTGTCACTGGATCCCGCAAAAATAGTTGACGATAAAAACCTACCTATCCCCAAAAAACATACCTATATAAGCTATAAAAATAAAGTTCGTTATATGTACTACTACTGTGAATTTTTTCACACCCCCAAACATAACCGTTTAGCTGGTACAGGGGGGGACACTCGAATCGAGCAAAATTTAGCACTTTAAAGCTTAATATTTCACAAACGAATTTTTTTATCAAAAAATTGTTAAAGGAAACTATCATTATTTTTTAAAGGCCTATTTAATGATACCCCACACTAAGGGGTACGCGAGAAAAAAAATATCCTCACTTTACGTGTAAGTACTGGAGGTACCCTAAATAAAAATATTTTACGAGATTTTATTTTACCACTTTTTCGGCACAACAAATCCGTATATTTACACCAAATTACAGCTCTCTAGTACTGTGCGTCTCTGAGCTAAACTGCGGACAGACGGACGGACGGACGGACGGACGGTCGGACGGACATGGCGAAACTATAAGGGTTCCTTGTTGACTACGGAACCCTAAAAAAAGAACTTTAAGCGTGGCCATTAGCACAATGGACCTCTGTACGATTTTTAAATTAATGGTTTAACTTTTAATTTAATTAAGTCGAGCAACATGAGCCTATGTACAATCGACAAAGTTGAATCATGACCCATTTTGACAATAAATCGTTTGAATCCGTCAAAATTGACAAAGATCAAAGTCGTTACCATGGCTATGCATGTTTACGCGAATGTGGACCTAATTGTATTTCAAAGTCTGTAGGAAAATAAGCTTAAGCTGGGTCCTGATTCAACTTTGTCGATTGTACATATGCCAGCAAACAAACAAGCGATTATGTAGGTACAAATAGGAGTTTATTGGTCTAGGTTTCGATTCCCATGTTAGGCATTGTTGTTGGCTTTTTAAATATTTTTTAAATTGCTGCGCATTGATGGAATTAACGAAAAACAAAAAACCCGACTGCGTTAAAAAAAACTAAAAAGAAAGAAACAAGCCCAGTAGTTAAGAGGAAAGAATAGCTGCTGCCATTTCAAAAAATTGGTATTTAGAAAAACTCGTACTGTCCCTCTCACGCGTTGAAAAAACCCCGATCGTGCGATAGAGAGCGTTCCAACTCGCGACTGAATGTAAGTATTTTTAACCGACTTCAAAAAAAGGAGGAGGTTCTCAATTCGTCGGAATCTTTTTTTTTTTTTTTTTATGTATGTTCCCCGATTTCTCGAAGACGCCTGGACCGATTTGGAATTTTTTTCTTTTGTTTGAAAGGGTATACTTTCCAATTGGTCCCATGATCACCAGGTCAGGATCTTAGGCTATGCCTCTGCCTAATTTTCATATATTTTCCTTTAAGATAATCATCATCTCAATGACCAGACTTGATGATTTACGTCCGGAACTATGTTATGTAAAATTATTTAATCACCATTCAGAAATACTTGATACGTCACAATGTTTCGCTTCGTGATTTCACAGTGGAGACTTCCGAAAGAAAAGTTATTTTGTAGATTATTTTACACGTGGTTGTTTTTGAAGGCGGTTACATTATAAATATATACACAGGTCACAATAAACACCCTCCAGGCATTTAGGGGGAGGAAAACGTTTTCTCTTTTTGTATGGACGAAAGCTCGGTAGACAAAAGTCTTAAGAATTCACTCATTCACAATCAACCCCGTCAATTAGGCTATGCCTCTGATGTAACACATCTATACATGACACACAATACACTGATTGTATCAACCTGCTTGCTGCTTGCTATTTCACAACACGTCCTAAATAATAATATTAATTTATTCGGTTTTGTTCTCGTTACTAAACGTTCTAGAACCTAGTATTCGTCGAGCTATCTGTTTTGGCAGATTGTATCATGCTGGAATACCTGATGTACTCCTATGTATATTTAGCACGCATTCCAAATTGCAAATCAATAGATTTATCTACGAGTACTGACGAGTATTTTGGTTCAGTTTGTTATGCACTTATTTCGTTATGTACTAAATTGAATGCTTCTAGAATTTTCGGACCAATGCGCCTGTGTCCATGCGTCATCAATTCATGTTGTAGTATTTTGATAATCAGTTATTTTTAGTAGTAGTTACAGAGCCCAGTATCGAACTCCTTCAGGATTCCTTTCTGGGGATCACGAGTTTAAAGTTATAATCTAACCCCCTTATTAATAAACGTGGATTAAAGTTACGCCAAGGTCAATCCTTATAAAATGTATGGTTAATCTGAGGATTATCCTATTAAGTTTTAACTTTAGGGGTAAGTGACTTAATTAAAGAAATAAAAAGAGAAACTTAAAAGGTATGAAATTGTCATGTTTTCTACTTATAATAGGTATGTACAATTTTTACATTTCTTTGATTTCAGTCAGAAGGTCATCACTTGAGCAGGACTGGGGCTTTGTAGGCAGCAGCTACTAAAGGCGCGGAGTACGCATTGTACGCGGCAACGGGAGCTGTGTATGCGGCAGCGTAGGGCGAGGCGTACGCAGCGTAGGGGGCGGCGTACGCGGCCGTGTACGCGGCGGCTACGGGGGCCGTATACGCAGCAGCGTAGGGGGCCGCATAAGCTGCGGCTACGGGGGCTGTGTATGCCGCGGCTACTGGTGCCGCAACCAGGGGAGCGGAGTAGGCCACAGAGTGGATACCGGGCTTGGCAGCCGCGATGGTGAAGAGGGCAGCGAGGATAACCTGTAATAAAAATAACAATTGATGCAGAGCTTTATCACTTTTGATTATTAATAAGTTAAAATCTTTATAAAATACGCTGCAAAGTATTATTGTCTAACAAAAGATCAGTTGGACATGTAAATTGACATTGTACGAATTCTAAACACATAGCTTGTGGATGAACTTGAACTACATTTATGTTATCAAATGCTGAATCAACATTCTTTAAAGTAAAACTCGTATTTACCAGTTTGCACATTTTGAAGTGTTTGTTTGTGTGTCTTGTGGTAGACAAAATGAGTGAATGATACTTTGAACTAAGCCCAGCACTATAAATACCCGAGTGAATTCGAAAGAATTTCCACCACTGGAGGGTTTGCTAACATACGAGTATCATGTGCAACGGTGCTCCGAATTCAAGATTAACATCGAGGATACAGCTATAGGAAAGTGAACCACGCTAGGACTTTTTGTGAGGGCTTTTCGATACGAGCTGTGTTACATCTTAGATTATTTCAGTGACTGAAGCGCGACTAAAACTTTACAACCCTTAATAAGCCATCTACATTCAATGCTAGGTCATTGTACTCGAGCTCCTATATTTCTACTCTCTTTTATTCAATCTTATCATTTATAGCGGTTCTGTGTGTTTTCACGTCGTGGATTTTACGATATGACTTTTTCTTTTTTTTTCAGGTTTTGATAACGCTATTATTTTTTCGTTTCTTGTTTTTATTTTTGATCTTATGTCTATGTGTAGTCGCCCATAGAAAGCGGTTTCCAATCCATTCACAAAAACAAATGGCAACTGGAAGTGAATACTTTTCTTTTTATAATTTGTAAATATTCACATTACTTTCTTAGTTACGTTAATTATATATTATTTTTGTATTGTTTTACATGTACAAATGAATAAATCAGTAGAAATCACAACAAGTCGTTTTGGTTTAGTACACGGGGTTGAATATTACTAGTTGAATGCATTTTTTTTCTTAGTTCACTTTTACATGCGACAAGTTGATCATTATTCAGGATGCGCGTCTTCGGTTGCGTCAGAGGTCAGCGAGTGCGTGTCCACTGTTACAATGCTAACTCTAGTTGCGCATGCGACTATGTGGAGGTCAATGCGCCTATTTTAACATGACGAATTAAATAGATCATTTATGAATGATCTTTCTATTGTATGTTTTTTTTTGCTTCGAGTTAGTATCTTTTTATGATAAGAGAACTACATTTATTTCCCATAAATAATTCACTTACTGAGAAAGCATATTATTTGAATACGATTTGTGTAAGCGTACGGAAATAGATCCTAACTTGGGTACAAAAATCATACAATACATAATAGTGAAAATGAAAAATGCAGTAATTAATGAATGTTTTAAATACTTACAGCTTACAACATACTCAACCAACATGTGACAAGGAGGTTTTTTGGCGAAAACAATGTTAGTCCCATGTAGAAAATCGTTTCAATAAGTGTCTCAGACCTCTAAATATGATCATAACTTTCTGATACACGCTGTTCACAAAATCATTGTGTGATATTTATTGTTTGGTTTGGTGTAATTCTTAATTGTTTTTAGGGTTCCGTAGTCACCAAGGAACCCTTATAGTTTCGCCATGTCCGTCCGTCCGTCTGTCCGCAGTTTAGCTCAGAGACGCACAGTACTAGAGAGCTGTAATTTGGTGTAAATATACGGATTTGTTGTGCCGAAAAAGTGGTAAAATAAAATCGCGAAAAAAAAAATTTTTTTTAGGGTACCTCCTGTACACGTAAAGTGGGAATGTTTTTTTTTCGTTCTCGCGTACCCCTTAGTGTGGGGTATCATTAAATAGGTCTTTGAAAAATAATGTGAGTTTCCATTAACAATTTTTTGATAAAAAAAAATCATTTGTGAAATATTAAGCTTTAAAGTGATAAATTTTGCTCGACTCGAGTGTCCCCCCCTCTACCAGCTAAACGGTTATGTTTGGGGGTGTGAAAAAATTCACAATAGTAGTATATATAACGAAGTTTAAAAGAAAATTATCATGACTAAGTAGGCTTTACAACTTTTCGATTAATAGTCGACCAACTTATAAAATGTACTTGGATAACATATTTTCTTAAACAAAATGTATCGGAGAACATCCTCTTCAACTGTAAATGTAAGTTTGTCAACTTTATTTTTACAGCTTTAATACGTATGTTTTAACGGTATGTTTTTGGGGATAGGTAGGTTTTTATCGTCAACTATTTTTAACTAACTTCAAAAAAAGGAGGAGGTTCTAAATTCGTCGTAATCTTTTTTTTTTAATTTATTTTCCCCGATTTCTCAAAGACTCCTGGAACGATTTTGAAAATTCTTCTTTTTAAAATTAAATTCAGCGAATCAGTTTAGTTAGTTCGCATAAGTATTTTGATGGGCAACTACGGAACCATACACTGTGCGTGGCCCGACACGTACTTGACCGGTTTTTTATGCTAGTATAAAATGTACATAATGATAATCTTGCAATAGCAACATAGGTTGACTAAGATCACGTTGTTTGATCGTTAGTTAAATTAATGGCATTTTTTTTCTAACAAATTGTTAGTTAAACTACTGGTCAAGAAAGTCATCCTAATTAACCTAGTATTGCATCCTTCGGGACCACGCAGACTTTGGGACGTGAAAACGAGCAATGATATAAACGCCCACACTAAATATTTTTGGTACACAATATAAGTTTTCAATAAGTCTTGTCTTGTTTTCTTTGAAGGTCCAGTTAAACGGTTCCGTCGCTTAGCAACATTTATGGTATGAAATATTTCGATGGGGGTATCCTTAACACTTACCGTAACGTAAACTAACAAGTTCAAGTTGGTGCAAGTTAACCATAATGTTTATTATACAAGATAAACATTGTGGCTTCTTAACAGTAGGGTTGCCTTACACCAGGATTTGTTCGGATAAATCTTTGTTTCCGGACACTGTGCTAAAGCCGGCTTTTCAACAGTAAGGTTGCCTTTTCAGCCGGAATATTCCAGTAAGTCTTTAGATTTTAGCACAGTATCATGAATACCCGAGGAATTCATTCGTTCAAAATTTCCAAAAAAGTTAAAATAACAGGTACCATAAGTTCTATGGCAAAAAAAAATGAAATCAACCTAGCATGTTTCGAAACAAACCTTCCAAAAAATTTGAATTAAAATTATGCTGCACGTTCAAAAGGCTAAACGTCCGGAAAACTTATATATGAAGCTGGCAACCCTAAACTCATATTAGCTACAAAGTATATTTGTATTGATAATGGTTATCTAATAACTATGTATTGTATCAGCTTTGATATAAGATCAGTGTTCACTGCTACATAATTTACGTAATATGAGCTACGCGTTTAAACTGAACACGGCATTTTATTTATACGTTCAAACTTATTAGGGAACTTTAAAATAACTATTTAGAATTAATATCGTAACTAAATCATAAAATATGTGACAGTTTGTGAGGATGGATGGAAAAAACGAATTTGGATGTAATTTGGTACACACCTGGATTTACACATAGGTTAGCCTTTATAGGCCTGTGGGTTTTTTTACATGGTAAAATCTTCAAATGAGTCCTCCCACCCAGGGCAGGAACAGGAAGGACTGTCAACTGTCAGACTTGTACTGACTAAAATCTATAAATCCGTCGGCAACCGTTGGCCCTATAAGGGGGCCTGGTCATATTGCTGACAGGCTGTGACAGCTCTTTGAGACGGATGTAGAACACGACTCGCCGCCGACTGATACTTTAAAGTTGCAGTGAGTGCTTCATACCTATGTTGTTGTAAGATATTTCATATATACCTATACCTTATCTAAAAGCTCGATACATGTTTAGATTTGGAAAACAAAAATTACAACAAATGCGATTAAAATTCACCCTGGCCCTTATTACAAATGTGCAAATAAAGTTCATATCACATTAAATACATGAGCAAGCTATTAGGCATAATGAAGTTAACAGTAGTTTTCATGAAAATTAGGTCATTTCTGAACACGAAGAGATTAGTATCCAGGCTTTTGAGATATTAAACAATAATGCAGTTAGAATTTGTAGGTGAATTAGCTTACTAATTACTCAGTATTAAAATTATCTACGTTGTAACCGTGAAGACAACCACGTCATCTGCCGGTCTCGACACTGAATAGCCGACTCTCCTTGTAGTCCATGGACGAGATGTCCTGCCCAACTCCGCTTGAGTTCCTTATTCGATATTTCGATGATTGAATACCAAAATACCATCTCCTGATTTCGACGTTTGGAACTATGACTACCAAGTCTTTTCACTGGGCCACCACTGCTCTAAGATTCCATTTGCTACATACGAGTATTAACAGTTAATTGAAGTAGGTATTTTCATTGTATGGATTATTTACTTTTGGCAAAAATCACGTCTTGTGTATGTCACGGTTGGAGCAGTGGCTGAGCGTTAGACTGCTGCTCAGCGTGTCACAGGTTCGATGGCGCACGGAATAAATACTATTAGTATGATCTACAAGAAGTTGTTTCGGGTCTGGGTTTTTGTATAGAAATGTGATTTTATATGTTGACTAGGTAAGGTTTAATAAAAATACTCTACAATACTATGTCTTTTCTTCCGAATTGACCACCACACTAGCCAGACTTACTAATTATATAATTGGTCCTCTGATTATACTGAAAGCCAACCCATGATAAGGAAAGCAGCAAGCAAGACAGCTATAGATTATGATATAGTTGTGATTAGGACTACGCATCATCATCATTATCTACCTAGCGATAGCGTTCTTAAATATGGGATTGGGCGAAAGTCAATGCTTGCCTACTTCACCATTTGTGGCAAAACATACATGAATAAAGTGCGCATTACTTTAGTGGCACTAAGTTAGTATTTTTTTAGGTTTAATACGTAGTGGATGGGGTAGGAATCAAAACGCAATTTTATGATCGAGATTAATTTATTCGCTTTCGTCTCCCTCTTTCTCTCATTTCTCAATTCCAAGTGATCAAGCTATCCAGATTACTTCTTGAGATAGTAAGCGGCGTAGGGCGAGGCGTAGGGATAGGCGGAGTAAGCGGCGAGCGGAGCGGTGTACGCGGAGTAGGCGAGCGGCGCGGTGTAGGCGGCCGCTACAGGCGCCGTGTACGCTGCTGCCACGGGTGCCGTGTACGCAGCGGAGTACAGCACGCCGGGCTTGGGGTCAGCCATAGCTACGGCCATCATGCAGATGAATACGAACTGCAAAAATATATAACACGGTAAATAAAAGTTATAAGCAAATTGCGTTTGTCAAGGAATCTCATTTCAGCTTAGATCCACCAAGTTATGACAATAGTGATAATAGTGATAGCTAACAAAAAAGTACAAATTGTTGTAGAAATTATTGTTCTAGATATAATTTTAATTTACTGTAAATGACATTACACTGATTTTATCTCGTTAATCTTTCCAAGTGACCAAGTTAACAAAAACATTGACTCACGTATTTAAACATTTTGTTAGTTGTTATCACTGAGCTGCTGATGCACTGAATGATACCAAACCTGCGGTACTTACCAACTTTATACTAAAAACGAAGGACAATGGACGTAATGTATAGAGGTTAAACGTAGTTGGGGTGGACAAGTGCGAAACGAATATCAATTACTGATTCAACCGAAAGTGTTAAGGAAATTCTCAACACGTCTCAAAATGTTTCAGAATCTGCACGCAATATTCGTTTAGATACAGAATTTTATATCAGAAAGGGTGATTTTATCTTTATCTTTTCTTTATCTTTACATATTAATAAAATCGTAGAGATGTCATTCCTGTACATTGAATATTTTTTTCTTTTTGTATTTTTTTCGAAATAAGGGATCGATTCTGATGCCAGATCAACCTTTAAAAATTTCGAAATTTTTCATGTTTTTTTGATTCGATCTATCTCCGAAACTACTGTAAAGTTGTCGATCAAATTTTCCTCAAATATTCCTAATAACATGCTTCTGTTAATATGCTATGTATTATAACGCTATTTTTCCTGGGAGATAAGCAATTTTGAATTTTGTTGTTTTTAGATGTTTGTTGATAGTTGGAAGTTAAACCACTGGATATTATTTAGCCAATTTTTCCTCAAATATTCCTTAAACTGCTCTTCAATTAATAGGATATGTATAATTACGCTATTCCCCTTGGGGGATTAGCAATTTTATAATATGTTGATTATCAGTAATTTTTGACATTTGTACAAGAACCGCTATTTGAAAACCACTGTCAGCGTACTAGCCAGTTCGGTCGGTAACCTGCTTGACTTTCGTGCAAGGGGTCTCTGGATCAAATCTCGCAGTTTTTTTTTCTCTTTTTGAGTTTTTTTTTATTTGTCCTGAGAGTTTTAAATAATAAAAAAAAATGTGCATACCTTTATTTCAATATTATTCGCGATTTTAAATAATTACTATTTTATTTCAATACTTCTCTAGGATATAAATCTACACCGATTTAAATTGTAGGTAGTAAGTTGGATATTTTTTTAATTGTAATTGTTTCGAGGTGTGGAATTTTAAAGATTAGAAAAAATCAGGGTTTCTATAATTTGTGTTTATTTATGTTTTGAATTGGTGCTCAAACCAGTGCATAGATTCTGTTTTAAACGACGACAAGTTGTACTCATCGAGTCAGATAATTAGTTATTTTTTAGGTATCACGCGGTATGCTAAAGGGAGAAGAGCAATGCTATCGTACGTTCAATTTGCAGCGATACTGTAAATCGACCCAAAAATGATAGTCTGACGGTTCTTTGAAATTAATGTCGCTCAAATAAGGACGTTTCCTATGCAAACTATGTACCTAGATATAACATTATTGATCTAAACTAGTAATAAAAATGCAAGTACGTTTGTTTTTTACCTTTTCACGCATTACTACCTACTGAATCGATCGTCCCAAAATTAAGAATATACAAAGATATTTTAAAGAAACGAAATTTTTTTTTTTTGTTGCGAGCAGGTTTCGATCCTGCTATCGATTTTTCGTTTCTTTAAAATATCTTTGCGAAGACGCGACGCAGGCGTTATTACGTTTAAAATATAACTTTAGCATATACGTTGTCAGGAGTATAGACACGAATAAAAGGTATCTTACATCCCGAATAACAGAAGAGAGCTGTTTCCGAGAAAACAATTACGTTCATATTCCAGATGGCGCCACACGATCCGTATTGTTTCTCAAATTCTAAAATAACGCAAGCGAAGCCGCGGGCAAACACTAGTATTTATTAAAATCTAAAATTTTAATCATTTCTTTATTGATCGTTTTCCATATTATTTACATTTTTAAATATTTCTATGTAAAAAACCTTTAAAAATATAAATTATAGTGGCTCACCGGTATCGGGAACGAGAGTCCAAGCTACCAGCGGTCAGGGCTCCTGAGAAAGGAACCTCCTAACAATGTGCGCCGTGTCCAGAAGAACTGCTTTCTGAATCAGGCCCCCGATCCAGCTGCCTAACGAGAGCCTCCTTACATGTTGGTCGAGACTCTTGGCAATTAAGTCATGGGCTGACACGACTATCGGCACAATGATCGGTGAATACACATCCCACATATCGACAACCTCGTGAGCTAAATCAAGATATTTGAGTTACTTTTTTCTCTCAGAGTTCTCGTGGTTCTCGTCAAATAATAATTATTATTGTTATTCTCCTACCCTTATTTCAAATTCAGAAGTTGTCAGCGAATCATGATTTCGTATTTCGTGATACTTAAATGTTAGTATTATAGCACATTTATTTTAATTTCTCGGGTTTTCACCATCATTTTCATTGCTATAGTTTTTTTAAGTTTGTAATTTTGTGAGACGGCACTGCCCTTTTAACTCAATCTAGGTATGCTTGAGTACTGTTAAGGGCCTTCGCGCCTTTTAAGCCGTAAAAACGTTACATTCTAAAGCATACTCCTGATTAACGGCTGGGTGTAAAGATTGAAAAAAAATATATGTTGAATGTAGATTCATGTACAACAATGTGAGTAAATTTTATTTTCTTATGATAAATAGTTGAACTGTAAAAAAATATTTAACAACACGCTATTTTGTTCAAATAAATGCTCACTCCTTCTAAACGGCTTCGATCATTTAAAATATTTTTGAATGTATCAATCGGTGTTAAAATTTACTACAAAGTGAGTAACGCTCATGTAAATCAGTCAGTATTTTACAAAGAATATGTTGAAAATTGAGATTTCCACTTATAAAAACCGGGCGAAGGCGGGTTTTTGCAGTTGTTTCTGCCTCGCTGCATAGTCTATGATATCATTTTGAGGTATCGCAGTATGCTCGGGACATATTAATATGTGCGGTGCAGATATGAAAGTGTGCGTTTAGCTCCGCCTGGATGTTCAAGGTCATTGAGGGTACTATGCGCCTTAACAATATATGAACAGAGTTTAAAAGTCAAGTGACATTCTAATATCGATAACGATGCCGAACATACATTATGATTTTGAAATCTTACAATTTTGAGCATCAAACTAGAAAGGTAGTAAGACAGGCTAGCCCATTATTTTTTGTTTCCCCAAGGCGTGAGTCTTTTCATTTATTCAAGTTTTAATCGAACTCATTAAATAACAAAAAAAATGTTAATTATGATTAAATGAAAGAGCTTGTTATAGAACAAGCTCTTTCATTTAAACATAATTTACAAATTCTTTCTGTCATTTTTATATCACTCATATATGTATAGAATTTAATTTATATGTGTATGGAATTTAATAAATTATCTTGACTCATAAGGACGATCACCAACAATAATCGTGTGTTGCTTCTTTACTTTGGCAGAACACAATCGTCTTAATTTAGTGCGGTCTTCATTGATATCGACGATTTATTAATCTAGTTCGTCTCAACACCTCTTCTGGTTGTTTAAATGTTTCGCTGGTGACAATATTAGTTCATCAGAATGTTGTTGTTGTTTAAAAAAGAATGCTAGCCCACTTTTTTGACAAACACTGAAACTCACTATGTACAAAATATATGTTCGTGCGGGAATCGAGCCTGCGACTGCACTGTGCCAATCGTGTCATCAACAATTTAAGAAAGGCCCGAGCGGACATTCGTTATACACACGGTTATAAAAGTGAGTAGGTATTCCTAAAGTCTTATTCATTTTTTGTCTCATTCCAAGTAATAATTCATATCATATCTCATTACTTACATCATTTTCCTGTAAAAAAACTTAATTTAGCGTAACGTGATACGCGTAACGTATTAACATAATAGCGTTACGTAATACGTAATGAGCTTTAAGAAAGTAAGAATAAGTTGTAAACATCAAAGTTTTTTAAAAATTCATTCCCTGTAACGACCTCTTGCAGCTGAACCGGGTTTGTTAACTTGATTGATAGTAAGATGCAGCGGCGAAGGCTTTTATTTGTTTCAGGAAGCATTAAGTCAAGCTTTCGGAGACTAAGGACATGTAGTCTTTAGATTGGCTTCATAATTGCTCTAATTATAATAATATGAAGCATATAGCATAATTATATGCTTTATGCTTCATAATTGCTAAAGGCTTTTTAATTAATCAAACAATTGGGTAAACGGTTAAATAATAAATAGAAAACAACCGCGTAAACAATATTTTACATATCCAACATTTTGGAAAGTGCTTCTAATGGTACTGAATCTGATGGGTTTTTTTTTCTTTTTGACTCCAGGCACCGCACATGTTTGTATGGTTTACAGGTGTGTACATGTGAGTATATAAACGCAACGACAATAAGGACTGAGGTTCCTTAAATAAATGCCATGCAATTAAAATTGTTCTCCTGCAGGTTAACCATTTGGGTTTCAATTTAAATTTTTTCGTGGTAAAATCATCGAATGAGCCCCACCCAGGGCAGAGCGGGAGGGACTGACAGATTTGCACTGACTGAAATCCACGGTGTCCTTCAATAGCCCTTTGCTTTCCGGGGACACGGTAATTCGTTAGTCCTGCGACCAGGTTAGCCATTGGTTATTTGACATTATTAAAGTTGGTTATTTGACAGCGTGGTATTCAAAAGTCCTCTGTGAGACATCCACGGTGTCCTTTTGTTATTGTTCCCGCGACCCCGGCAGGCTTTGGCCCTCTGAGAAAAGTTGCGCCGTCGACCCGGGCATGGTCCTTGGTCGGGCAGCGAGTTGCCCTTTACTCGCTGCCCGCATGCCCGCGCCTACGGTGGCCGGAGATCGTCGCGCGACGTCCGTCGCCGTGGGCGTCCTGCACCGCGGTTCGTTTACAAACATAAAAATACAATTATGGGTAATTGGAAAATAAAAATCAGAAATATATAACGGTGGTTTGTTTTAAAGTTTATTCATTTAGATTTTTTGTGTTCAAATCACTTCTTGAGGTAGTAGGCAGCGTAGGGCGAGGCGTAGGGGTAGGCGGAGTAAGCGGCGAGCGGAGCGGTGTACGCGGAGTAGGCGAGCGGTGCGGTGTAGGCGGCCGCTACAGGCGCCGTGTACGCTGCTGCTATGGGTGCCGTGTACGCAGCAGAGTACAGCACGCCGGGCTTGGGGTCAGCCATCGCCGCCACCAACATGCACGCAAATACGATCTGAAAAAGAATAAAAGCACCGTTAATTTCACATTTCACTAGCAATTTCTGTGACGTCCTGATTCAAGTCTCTTCTTTAGATTATACCGAATTTAGTAGAGAATGCACTATTTTCAAATAATTTCACTCTATGTTCACTTTGACTAAATTCTAAAACCACTCTTCTTATCCGAAATGCATACGCACCATATACTTGAACATTTTGATTGTTTTCACTGAGATACTGCTGCACTGAATGATGCCAAAGAGACCATAGCTACGAATTTTATAGTAACTTGAGAAGGACGAATGCAAGTAACGTGAGGTTAATCGAGAACGCTGCTGCGCACAGAATAATCATGAGTTTCCTTCGATATAAAGTGTCAATGAATATCTCGAATGTGAGGAATAAAGTATGTAGGACCTCAGCGGAACACTTGTCATAATTATGTACTTAAATAATTACGGTCGTACGGGTTGATGTTTAAGGTCAAATCACACTCCAAAGGTGGTCTGTAGGCGGAAATTGTATCGATCTATCCCGAAAGTGTATCGATCAGTCTTACCAAGGTATATGATATCGATTAATGATAGGCAGTTGCTCTATGTAAAATACTAGGATTCACTACATCAGTTTGACTGGAAGTCTACTATCGCCTGCATCTATCAACTTTTTGACTGGCCTGTTGGTCTAGTGGTTAGTGACCCTGACTGCTATGCCGGTGGTCGTGGGTTCAATTCCCACCCAGGATAAATGTTTGTGTGATGAGCACGATCAATTGTTCTGTATCTGGGTGTAATTTATCTATAATATGTATGTATTTAGAAATGTATAAGTATATTTATCAGTTGTCTAGTACCCATAACACAAGTTCTGCTTAGCTTGGTACTAGATGGCGTTGTGTGATAGTTGTGGAATCGGTTTTTAAAATGTCTATATCTTGAGAACCGAGCTTTTCTCGAACCTGGGACCTTAATAAATCGATTTCTTGAGCCGAAAAACCCCTAATCTGTAACTTTCATGAAAATCCTTGGAACCGTTTCCGAGATCCTGATTATATATACTCGTAAATATACAAGAATTGCTCGTTTAAAGATATTAGATATTATTATTATCTAGGCTGTTCCCAGCTATGAACTCAATTGCATTTAACATGATCAATGTTCATACTATCCATCTGTTATGAAAGACATGTTCAATCGGAGCTCATAACGTAATGTAATAAACATAGGTATATTTTAATTCAGATCTTATAAACAAACATCTAAGCCTTATATGTATTATGTTATATCAGAAATTACTTTCAGAACTGAGACTTTCAAATGTTGAATTTGAGTGCTTGTTGACTAATCAACTTTTCCGAACTTGCGTGAATCCTTCCTAACAGAGTTAATAACTTCTAATAATATGTACCTACCTAAAATTTTTGACTGCTTAAAAAGATACATGTCTTTTATAACAGACGGATAGTACTCGTATGTGTACATGACATAATTGCTTGGCACAATTAAGTGTGTGGGTTTCATTCCCAGGCTAGGAAACCACGAAGCAGTTACGGAGTCCGGATTAATGCCTGCTTGACGGCAATAGACACACTTCCTGTTACATGGCACGCATAATGAACCGGCGTAATAAGGATTACCAGCTAGATTCAGAGCCAGGCATCTCGGGATCACGGGCACTGTCTCATCAGGTAACCGTGACCATGGAACGTAAAGAGCTATTGAAGGTCATCGTGAATTTTACGTAGTTTGATGGACCTTCCGAGGTCCCGCTATAAGACTAGGAGGCATTTGTCCATTTTGACTGCAAAAAAAAACCCAAAAATCATACGGGACTTAAATCCGTGACATGCAGTAGTGAAGTTGTTGATGTCGAAAGTAAAGTGTCCAAATTCGATTCGTGAGTAAAGTATTCGAAACATCAGTCAGTGTGTCTATGATTTGCATGTCATCAAGTATGGGCAGATGTTGAAACACCATTGTTTGTAATGCCTATGTTGCACACGAATTCCTAATGGATACTAGTAGAAGTAAATCTATTTAAAATGTGCTGATTAAAATGGTTTTTTTTGAACTTAGTGGTCATTTAAAGTACGAGTAACATTGCATTTTGTGTTCGGCCTATTATGTTGACGGCATGTTTTGAGTGGCGCCCAAGAGGAAGATCTGCGGAAATTTGAGGTACAAATAACCGTTTGAGCAATTATTTCAAAACACCGTTTAGTGCAACTATTGTATTCCCGTTACGGAATTGTGTTGCTAGATTTAATATAATGAAAGTTGTAAGTAGGCCATTGAGAATTGGTGAAAATGAGAATTATTCCCGTTGGATCCCACTTTTGAATCCCACTTGAATATTTTTCCCGTTGGATCCCACAAAAAATTAAAATGCATTCCCGTTGAATCCCACAACAAAAGAAAAACGTTTTATTCCCGTTGAATCCCTAAAACTATTCCCGTTGGATCCCACATGCTTTAAAAAATCTGAATGCGAGTACTTTCAATCACAAAATTGCTATCATAAAACTAGCTTCTGCTTGCGGTTTCGCTCGCGTCGTGTTAGGCGTATGGCCCTATGGTCCAGTCTCCATCAGTTCTCTTGAAGAAAGCGTGAAACACGACGCGCCAGGACTCGGGACTGTCCTTGGTCGGACGGGTCCCGGACTCCCCGTCCCGAAGCGGCTGGAAAATAATATATATAAATAGAGCGCAGCAGGCATTTAGAGTGATTTTCAAATGAACTTCACTGACCCCGTTGAAAAACGTACCACCTTGAGCTTATGCTAGCCTAGTACTTTGGCAGGCCATTTAGAGTTGCCTTACTACCGTGCTGCGTATCACGTGGCACCAGACTGCAAAACATACCTTGATCTTATACTAGCCTAGTACTCTTGCTGGTTAGTTACATTCTATCAGTTTTTAAGTAAACACTGAAACAAATTCTCAGAATGTGTCTCTGCCATCTTTCTACACACTGGTGACCGGTCTATGGAAAGCCTATGGTGGCCGGATCTCGTGTAACTTTTTTTTTAGTAAAATTCATTAATTGGTTACTCAGAATACATCAGTAAAATAACGGTAACAGCATTCTTCTGATATGTACTCATGTTGTTAAAAAGTGGGATTCAACGGGAATTAAAAATGGGATCCATCGGGAATACCTAAAATATGGGATCCAAAAGTGGGATTCAACGGGAATAATTCAACTAAAGGATGGGAATGGGTAAACCCACGTCTGTCGATTCCTGCGTAAAACAAGTGAAGATTGACTAGATGTGAAGACTGATTGGGCGTTTTTCTATTAGCCGGCCCGGCAACAGCACGGCACCGGCATGGCCGTGCACCGGCACCGGCGCGCGGCGCCGGGGCTTCGTTTTTCCACTGCGCCACCGCCGCGCTTAGTTTACACGCCGGTCGCCCGGTCAGTGGTACAATACACACATGGACTTCAGCATGACCACAAGTAGAGTACAACGTGTAGATGTAACAATAATGTTATTACATTATTGTTCTACGACGTTATTGACGTTATTGACGTTATTGTATCTACAACGCCAATACCAACGCAGAGACAACGAATTTTGGATTTATCCAAATGAACCACAAACCAAATTCGAATCTCTCTCCCTCTGTTCCGCATCCTCTTACCCCGTTCCGCGTCCTCCTGCCCACCCGCGCATTCTCACGTACTCAGCTACAATTCATATACAAAACACATTCAGATTTGCCGGGGCGGCACCGACAGGGTAGCTTGCTGCTACGGCGACGGTGACGGCGTCGGCAGGACTCAACCCGCGTCGGCACCGGTGCCAGTAAGTGCAAAAGCGAGCCATATGTTTTCATACACTTTTGCATCCACGGCACAGGCACGGCGCCGTCGCCGTCGCCGGTGCCGATGCCGGGCCGGCTAAAGGAAAAACGCCCATTTACTTGGAGATCCAAGGAAAACATTTAAATGTGTGTGTGGCGCTCACACATATTATAAAAAAGTAGCTTGACTTATAACGTTTCCTTTCGTTTTTAGCACGGAATCTGGACATTTTTAATCAAGATTGTGGTATTACATTTTTTATGTAATTTGTTCGTATGACCTGTGCGAGTGTGCGTATGACATAGACACAAACCCAACGTCAACATTTTTTTATGACATGGTCATCAAATGAATGTAGGACCCATTTCATATCAGTGGCCAGTCCTTGCTTGAAAGCCTCATGGTTTCAAAGGATGACGATAGATTAGTGTCAATAATGTTGTACATAAATAAAATGCTGATTTATTTGCTAATAATTTTCATTTATTCGATAACAGATGTCGTCATGTCCAAATTACTTCTTGAGGTAGTAAGCAGCGTAGGGCGAAGCGTAGGGGTAGGCGGAGTAAGCGGCGAGCGGAGCGGTGTACGCGGAGTAGGCCAGCGGCGCGGTGTAGGCGGCCGCCACAGGCGCCGTGTACGCCGCCGCAACGGGCGCCGTGTACGCAGCTGAGTACAGCACTTGGGGCTTGGGGTCAGCCACGGCCACAGCCATCATACAAGCGAGAACGAACTGGAAATAGAAAAGATAATTATTGTAGTATATCAATTATAACACGCAGCATTTCTTATACTTTATTACTGATATTAATCGTCGTTATTTTTCAAAGTACGTGTAAGTTTGTAATAAACCATTTTTGAGTGGTTACAAAAATTTAATACTCACAAGTTTGAACATTTTGTTTGTTATTGTCAAGGAGCTGCTGTGAACTGAATGATATCAAAGGACCCGCTGCCACGAACTTTATAGTAAACGAAGAAGGACAGTGCGTGCAATACGAGCAATGCCCCATTCTCGAAGCGGTACCGTGAGTGGAATACCGATCAGCTGGCCTTAGCAGCATGTGTTAATGAAGAGCAAGGGACTGTCTAGTACTTTCCGTTTCGTCGTGAATATGAATCAATTTCCTTCCGTTATTACTTTCCGTTTTAACATGAATACTTAATTTATTTTAATGTTAACACTCGTTTGGGTAAATCACTTTTCAACCAAAGATTACACCCCTGACTGACGAGTGAATAAAACACTGTACGAACATAATAAGCTTGTTATAGTTATTTACTTCTAAAGCTCTAAAAAACTTCGGGCATGTCGCAATTGCGGCAGTAAGACCCCTTTGAAGAGTGGCTGGATAGGCGTCATGGCGTCTTGACCTACCACGTGACGCAGTTTCTCACCGCACACGTAAGTTTCGGGAGGTACCTTACCTGTATCGGATAAAGAAGGAAGAACTTCCCTCCCTGCCCTGGGTGGGAGGACTCATTTGATGATTTGAATTTGGTGATTGATTTTATAACGATAAAAAGGACAGGTTTGACAAAATTCTTATTATTTTTCTACCAACTTTTTTTTGTTGATAAAATCATCAAATCTGTCCGGGACCAGGGCGCGGGAGGGACTGGAAATCCACGGTGATCCTTCAATAGCCCTTTACGTTTCAGGGTCACGGTTACCTGTTGAGACAGTCCCGCGACCACGGCAGGCTTTGACCCTCTAAGGGGGCCCCGTCAGATTGTTGACAGTTCTTTGAGGTGCGCGTGGAACACGAATACGCCGCGCCGTCGACCCGGGCATAGTCCATGAGCAGACGGCAAGTCACCCGTTCCTCGCCGACCGCAAGCTCGCGCTTCCCAACCTAATTTATGATCTTCTACTGATCTTATTTCAATTTCCTTTAAAGAAATTGAAAGTAAAACGACTCATTGACGTTTTTGATTGAAGGAAACTAATCAGTATTCTATACGCGGTGCGGTGTGAGCTCTGGTAACCTCACGTTGCGTACAAGCATGCGGCCTTCTTAAATTACTATAAAAATCCAAGCAGTCGCATCATTGGCATCATTCAGTGCAGCACCAGCTCAGTGAAGACAATTCAAGATGTTCAAATACATGGTAAGTATTTTAATCCAGATTCGGAAAACAACGCAGTTAGAAAACATCAGAACATACAAAAGGAGTGTACTTAAAAATAAATACAAATACCAGTGTCAAAAATAAATTAAAAGTTTTCTTTTGCAGATCGTTTTCGTGTGCATGTTGGTGGCGGCGATGGCTGACCCCAAGCCCGGCGTGCTGTACTCAGCGGCGTACACAGCGCCCGTGGCAGCAGCGTACACGGCGCCTGTGGCGGCCGCCTACACCGCACCGCTCGCCTACTCCGCGTACACCGCTCCGCTCGCCGCTTACTCCGCCTACCCTTACGCTTCTCCCTACGCCGCTTATTACCTCAAGAAGTAATTTAAATACGACGACAACTATGAGTATTATCGAATAAATGAAAATTATTAGCAAATTTACTATGTCTGCCTTTTATTTCTGTCCAACATTGATGTATCTGGGTGTATCTATCGTGATCCTTTGTCAATAGTATCTATTTTAATGTACAAAAATATGAGCTGGTCATTGATTAACAAGTTTAAGATAGTACCAAATTCTGGAGAACATGCAAACATGTGAGGAACACTCAAGTCAGAACCTCAACGAGCTACCGAGATCACAAGTGCCAATTGGACACTATCCAGTATAAGGCCGAACAAGGTACGGGGACTCACATGCATAGAAGATTGAATAGGCCAGGAATCAGTATTACATCATGTAGTCCCAAATAAGGGAGAGAGACTTAAGTCATCTTACGATGGTTATACATCGGTAGAGCACAGTCAAACACTGTTTCTGATTCATGTCTAAAAGTACAGCTCAGCCTAGACACTATTTAATTGTACCTACCGTATTTATAAAGTAGAGTCATCATGAGTTATGGACCCACGAGTTTGTACTTAATTATTTTGTAATCATAGATATAAGCTCTAATGTCTAGACCCTCTAGAGTCTGGTTCTGGTTCTGTACTGGTTCTCGCTAAAGCATTATGATGTGCTCACAAGTAATACGAAAAATAGATAAATTAATGATTATTGTGAATTGAAAGACCGGCGGGCTTTGCTTTGCGGTGTGTTTTTATTTGAATATATATAGAAGCGAAAGAAATATGTAAGGATTGAAGCAGGTGATGCTCTGTAGTATCATGCCTACCTTCATGGGAAGAAAGCGAAAGTATAAGAAACTAAGGCGGCGTGACCCAAATCTTAGGAAAGAAGCAATCAACTGTAGCAGAAGATAATAATATTATTTTTCAGAAAACATATCGTATTCACAATTTTTCTCAGTAGATAGCTGTTTGAGAAAGATTTTGACGTGGGATGTGCTTATTGTTTCTTTTTAGCTTTAATATAAATATAATAAAAAAGTGGAACAAATAAAGTTTCTGATAACAATCATTACAATGTTTTATTATTAAAAGTAGGAGTGGGACGCACCCACTATAACATCGTTTTATTTACCACTGTGACCTGCCCCGACTGCGCACACGTGATGGAACAAGATGCCAAAAAATATTTTGTTGCATGGAACAAAGAAGAGCAAGAAGAACAAAGAAGCGTTTGGGAAGCTACGTGATATCTTCTCATCGAGAATCTCACAGTGTCTCAAGACAAGGGTGTTTGACCAGTGTGTGTGCCAGTGATGACATATGGCTCTGAAACGTGGTCCTTGACTGCTGGCCTTTTAGAGAGACTAAGAGTCACTCAACGAGCAATGGAAAGGAAAAGCTATGCTCGGAGGAAATGGAAGAGCTATGCTCGGAGTTTCTTTGCGGGATAAAATCCAGAACATGGATATTCGGCGACGAACCAGAGTCACCGACATAGCTCATAATTAGCAAGTTGAAGTGGCAATGGGCAGGCCACATCGCTCGTAGAACTGACAACCGATGAGGAAGAAAAGTTCTCGAGTGACGACCATGGACCGGAAGACGCAGCGTAGGCAGGCCTACCACTAGGTGGACCGACGACATCGTGAGGGTCGCGGGCAACCGACGGATGCAAGTGGTGAATTGTCGTTCACCGTGGCGGTCTATGGTGGAGGCTATGTTCAGCAGTGGACGTCTCCCGACTGATGATGATGGAACAAAGATCTACACAAGTACCGGGGTCGCGGGTTTAAACAGCTACCATGACCCCGGAACGTAAAGGGCTATTGAAAGACACCGTCGTCGATTTTAGTCAGTACATGTCTGACAGTCCCTCCTGCTCTACCCTGGGTGGGAGGACTCATTTGTTTACCCTTTAAAAAAAGGATTGCTTCTGACGTCATTGAGAAATCGGGGAACATACCATCTTAAAAATTAAATAAAATCACGCCTCTGATCCCCAAAGCGTTAGGCAGACATGATAGTAACTATAGGAACTGTGGAGATCGTGTGTGTGGTTAAATGATAAAATGGTTATTTTCCAATTGAAATTATATTCCTTGATATGCGCACTTTTACATCTTGTTTTCTTCTAGAACGTACTAGACAGTTCTACTCCTTATTTTTAATATCTAAAAATCATTGAGCGGCTTGATCTTGCCAGCGCTTACAAAACTCTCTGAGGTTAGACTTCAGAGTAAAACCTCTACATCAGCTACGCCCACCCTTAGAAATAAAAGGACAGACGTAGTTCTCTTAACAACAAGTCTTTTATTTCTTAAATCCGGCCGCTCAAATGCCTACCTATAGGTACCTATAACCAGGAGTCCCTATCCTATGTGCAGGTATTTACATGAGGTACGACTTTTGAAAGGAGACTGAAGTCATGATGACTGGTAAACAATTTGCTAAGTTATAAAAGTTTAAAGTTACATCATATTAATTATAATTACGCTGACGTCATCACGCAATAGCCTTATCGCATCAAAAACTGCACCAAAAATCTACGAAACATACCGGCTAAACAAAGATATGAAAATTCATATCACCCAGATGGGGTTGAATAAGCAACAACTCTTTAAAACTTATTCTTTATCTTCATCGGACGCAATTGAGTCGGAGGAAGGGAAAAAACAAAGATCAAAGGTTATAACCTAACTCATGCTCAAACTCCAGATTAACAATAAACATTTCAATCATCTATGCATTATTAAATTATCAAAATTCATTAAAACTTAACTGTGGGTCAAGAATAGCTAATGTGTCAAATCAACACCCTTTACAAAGGCTATGCCTCTTCAGTAAAGTTGTGCACTCTAAAGTTAAACCAGTAGTGTCGAATCAACACTCTTTACAAAGGCTATGCCTTATCAGTAAAGTTGGTTGTCACTTTTGAGTCAATCCCCCCCTCTTAAGCAGAACCACAGTTATCAAAATATCAAATACAAATCCCATTTTAACTCTTTGTTCCTCATAAAAAAATCTCTGGAGTATGCTCATGCTAGATCTTAAAAAATACACATCAATATTATTATTTCCCTTCGACGTCCGTTGTGGACATCATCATTTCCGTTTCCTCCGCTCAGCAGAAATACATGAAAAATAAAAATAATTTATGTATAACATAAATGCACAACAAGAAAGCCTTTACTGTTTTTTTATTTATTTTAAAGTTATTCTTTCATTATTCAAAATAAAAATACAACTCAAAATTATTCCCGAATAAATAAATGATCCAAGCAAAGCCGGGACTACTTTACTACTACTACTTAGGGATCGTCCACACCAAACGTATTGTCCGCCGCCGACTGTGAGCACGCGTTACGCAGTTTATTGTTTTTCAATATATATTTAACTTCTTGTTCACACCGAACCGACCGAACCGACTATACAAACAGTGAGTATATTCACAGTCGGCGGCGGACAATACGTTTGGTGTGGACGATCCCTTAAGCTACACTCACATGACAGTAATATTTAAGTCTCATGTAATAGGGAGCAAGCCTATAGCCATCAACCAGGTACAAATCCTAACAACATGGCTGCTACTGAAATAATCCTTATCTAGAAACCCAATAACACTTTACCCCTCCTGGGAGTCGTACCCGGTACTTACTTCATTTTTTGAAGTCGTGGTTACTACAGAATTTGTAGTAAGTAGGTACAACGAGACAGTCTCGAGGGGTCATTAAATAGTATAGGTTTATAATCAAGATATTTCTGATATTATAAAACTGTAACATTGGCAATGGCATACGTATGTACTACAAAAATCTAATTTGTGCTGGAAAATGACTATTCTGTTTTACTTACTAGCTAATTAGAAAGGATAGTCGTTGATTCATTCATTCAAATATACCGGTCGGTTCCAGTAAACTCATTACTATTCTTTGTGCGGCAGTAAGCTCGATAGACCTCACGTTTTGTGCGTACGGCCTTCTGATATTACTATAAAGTCGGCGGGTGTCGCATCTTTCTTATCATTCAGTGCAGCAGTAGCTCAGTGAAAACAATCAAGATGTTCAAATATATTGTAAGTACTTTTAAATAAGAATCGCGGGACTGTATAAACGGGTAAAGTGACCCTGGAACGTTAAGGGCTAATAAGAACACGAGTAAGAAGAGAACGAGTGTGGCAATCTCTACCGCTCTACCCCGGCCGCAAAGACACATTTCATGATCCTACCACGTCAAAAAAAGTTCAAAGTAAAAAACAGTACTTTATGTTGTCAAAAATAAGTTTTCACTCAATAAGTGCAAAGTGGTACAAATAAAATATTGTTATTTTACTCAAGGTATTTCCCTGTTTTAACTTAATGAATTTCTTTTCCAGATCGTATTCGTGTGCATGTTGGTGGCGGCGATGGCTGACCCCAAGCCCGGCGTGCTGTACTCCGCTGCGTACACGGCACCCGTGGCAGCAGCGTACACGGCGCCTGTAGCGGCCGCCTACACCGCGCCGCTCGCCTACTCCGCGTACACCGCTCCGCTCGCCGCTTACTCCGCCTACCCCTACGCCTCACCCTACGCTGCTTACTACCTCAAGAAATGAAGAAATAACACAAAATTCAGGACTTAATCACAAATAAATAAATGCCTCCAGTTATTATTACCTCAATATTGTTTTTTATTCACTACAACATAAAAAAAATTAAACATCTAAATAGAGAAGGATAAACTAAAGGCATTTTGCATACAGTCAACCTACGGGTGATGCACAGTCAACTAGTCAAATGGTACCTACGGTTTGTACAATTCTGTAAATCACAAATAACTTTTTGAACTAACAGTTTTAATTTGTAATAACCTACCTAGTTTTTTTTTTTATAGAAGTACCTTTGTAACAAAAATATGTTGATATTATTATTTATGAACAGAAACCATTTTACAAAAATATTTAGCTTAAGGCATACCGTTTGTGATTGTGTAACAAAAAACACTTTCTTCAAAATTGAGAAGTGAATTTAAGGGCGTCGGACAATAAGGTGTATGGGAAACACTGAATATTTCTTTGTAAATGTTGAACTTGGATTGAGTTAGGTTCAATATCCGACGTTTCAACTTTTTACTAAGCGAGATATTGAGGGGTGCTATGACAGGAAACCTCCACGTGCGCTCGTGGACTCGAGTTCCCTCTCGGATACGTCCGGGGGGAAGACCAGTTTTTCGGGCCCGTGCACCCTGGGATGCGGGCAAAAACTCTTCCTTAGGCACTGTGTGCCTAAGGGGTCTCTTTGCCCGTATGCGAATAGCCTGTCGTGTGGACGCTCCAACGCGTGTCCCTCTGATTAGCAGAGGGCACAGCGGCAGAGCGGGCTTGCGGAGGGTGAGTGATGGGTAGCTCGCCGTCCGACCAAGGACGGCGATTCGTCGGTGGCGCGTCGTGTTTCGCGCCAAATGCATGCTGGGGTTGCGGATTTTTTCTTAACCCAGGTTACCGTGGCCCCGGAACGTAAAGGGCATAGGAAGGAACACGGGTGGATTTTTGTCAGTAAGAGTCTGACAGTCCCCTCCGCCCCACCCAGGGCGGGAGGACTCATTTGATGATTTTACCACCTAAAAAAAAAAGAAAGAAAGAATTTGACACATTGGGACAAGTGAAACTAAAAATAAAGGCGTGTAATGTTAAATTAAAATGACAGAAGGCATCCTGACTGAAATTCCGACAGTGACCATGCATGTCTGTCACAAAATTTAATTCGAGTATAAGAATACTGTACTTAAAATGCTCGACACAGTAGGAGTACGAACGGTCGTCTTTCCCCCGATATTCAGGAGTCATCTCAGTCCAGCAGTGGTCTCCTTCATCTCTTCTTCGTCTCAGCTGTTATGAAAAAGGAATAAAGAGAGAAAGAGACATGACTCACACACATGTTAAAGGATCTCACACCATACACAACTACCACCACCTTGTCGCTTTTTTTGCGTTTTAAATCATCAAATGAGTACCCAAGGCGAGAAGGGAGGGTCTGTCAAACTTTTACTAAAATCCACGGTGATCCTTCAATAGCCCTTTACGTTCCAGGGTGACAGTTACCTGATGAGACAATCCCTCGAGCCCGGCAGGCTTTGGCCCGCTCAGGGGGCCCTTATTCGTTTGGCTGACTTTTATTTTGACTTGAGAAGTTTCAACCAAGAAGAAAGCTTGGTCGCAAATCCATTTTGGTACAAGATTGTGGTCGCTCGTTCGGTACACAAAATTTTGGTCGTGGCTGATCAGTGTGCGAGGCCTCTCAAAATACTTGAAATTGCCTAACCTATCTAAGGATTCTTTCTTCAGAAATTTCTTCTAGTAATTTAACCGTGAAGCCTTACAAAGTTATCTAAACATGAAAATTCCTACAAAATTATAGACCACGAATTTTCCGCACGACTTCAGTCGTGGACATACTAGTACAATCAATAATTTTCAATAATCTATATATTTTTATGTATTTAAAAGAACAGGGTTTTTAGGGTGAAACCGTTTGTATGTAAAGTCTTATTCGTTGGGTTTATAAACTTGAAGCTTGGTACGAATATGAGTATAAGTAAATAAATAAGATGGACATTTTTTTTTTCAAAATTACCCTCCATTGGTAATCTAGATGATTTTAAAGTTTGTTTAGTTAAATCACGAAACACGTGTTAATGGGTTTTTAGAAAATCATCCCCTACATTGGTGAGAATGGGTGATTTCGTTTTAAGGGAAGTATTTTACTTGCTTTGATAAACTCAAAACTTGGCCTAAACAATCTCTCAATCAAATAAAGGATGCGTATTCATCTATATTTAAATATCAACCCCTAACGGGGTGAACATAGGAAAATCAGGACTGGACCATTTTAAGATTTTCCAAAAGTATCCCATAACGAGGGTGACCGGGCATTTAAATTCACTAAGTTTGAAGTTAGAAACACGTGCAGACGAAGTCGCGCACGAAGTGCTAGTTTTTCATAATATTTAAATTTTGAGTTTGAAAATATTTACAGCTTTCTGCGCTCGTTCTCCATATTATAAATTTTGACTAGACAAGGAGATTTTCTTTTATGGATACCTGAGGATGTATTAAAATATATTAAACCAACCAAGCTCAAGATGGTGATGATCTATCCTAAGTGCATCTAATGTTGTACAGTTTTCTGCCGGTCTGTAGAAAATCTGTAGAAAGTCGATTTATAGTAAAGTGCTAAGGTATTTATTTTTTATTTTCAATGCAAAGATTTGATTAAAACATCATCCACAATTAATCAACATGTTTTATTTACTTTTCACAAATTCATTGACAAATCATCGACATTTGTCTTTGAAGGAAAGCAATAATTATTCCGTACACAGTAGCGTTCTCGATTAACCTCATGTTGCGTGCATTTGTCCTTCTCAAGTTACTATAAAATTCGTAGCCATTGTATCTTTGGCATCATTCAGTGCAGCAGTAGCTCAGTGAAAACAATCAAAATGTTCAAATATATGGTGCGTATTTTTAGAAACATCTAATAGGATCTGGATTGCAGTATTTATTATATTACACGAGCCCAGCGAAGCGCAAGGGCACTACCTACCTTTTCTCGAAGTATTTCGTCGTTTTTTTGAACCCTCATGGAGTTGGTTTCCGATGTACCAGATAGTTCATATTCGCAGGATATGATGCCAATAATAAACTTATTTAGCATACAAAGTCTCAATAGAACAGCTATAATACTTTACATTTTATTGATATCTAAAATACAATTCAGTGAAAGTGCTTAAAGTGAAGTCATCGTAGAATAGTACGAGTAGTATTCTTTCAGGAACAAATAAAGAGGAATAAAGAATGTCGAATTGCTTAAAACAGAACTTAACATAATTTCACTGTATTTGTTTTAATCGCATTATAGTAACTTTTCTCTTTAACTTGTCTCTGTTGGAAACTCGGTACTCAAAGTTGTTGACTCATATATCTACTTAGGACAAGTAGTCCAGTTAGGTAGGTCCAACTTCGAGAAAGAGGTCAACCGCCGAATCCAACTCGGTTGGGCAGCGTTCGGGAAACTACGCAATGTCTTTTCGTCCGACATACCTCAGTGCCTCAAGACGAAAGTCTTCAACCAATGTGTGTTACCAGTGATGAGTTACGGCACCGAAACGTGGTCTTTCACTATCGGCCTCATCTCAAAGCTCAAAGTCGCTCAACGAGCTATGGAGAGGGCTATGCTAGGTGTTTCTCTACGTGATCGAATCCGAAATGAGGAGATCCGTAGACGAACTAAAGTCACCGATATAGCCCACCGGATTAGCAAGCTGAAGTGGCAATGGGCAGGCCATATTGCTCGCAGAGCAGATGGCCGATGGGGTCGAAAAGTGCTAGAGTGGAGACCACGGACTAGCAAGCGCAGCGTAGGACGTCCACCAGCAAGGTGGACAGACGACCTTATAAAGGTCGCCGGAAGACGCTGGATGCAGGCCGCTTCCAACCGGTATCTGTGGAGGTCCAAGGGGGAGGCCTATGTTCAGCAGTGGACGTCCTATGGCTGAGATGATGATGAGATGATGATAGTAACTTTTATAACGCGCCCCCTTCAGAGGGTCAAAACATGTCGGGGTCATGGTACTAACGAGCTGCCGTGACTCCGAACCCCGGATTTTAGTCAGTACAAGTCTGACAGTCTCTCCTGCTCTGTCCTAGGTTCCGGACTCATTTGATGATTTTACCTCAGTAAAAACAAATATTATAAATTTTAGGTTTTGGAGAATATGAAATTAATGATGTTTATTATTTTCCAGTTGGTTCTCGCTTGCATGATCGTGTTGGCCGTGGCTGAACCCAAGCCCGGCGTGGTTTACTCCGCAGCGTATACGGCGGCAGTCGCGCCGGTAGCAGCAGCGTACACGGCGCCTGTGGCGGCCGCCTACACCGCGCCGCTCGCCTACTCCGCGTACACCGCGCCGGTTGCCGCTTACTCCGCCTACCCTTACGCCTCGCCCTATGCTGCTTACTACTTGAAAAAATGATTTGAGGAAAATAAGAATACGAGAAATTAAATAAGGCTAATTTAATTGTTATTGTTTCATTTTTAACACGTCGTTTGTTGCCGTTCACAGTCAACTTACCACACCAACAGCTGCTGTGCTATAGGTACACAAGAAAAAATATATTGTTATAAGTAGGTACTCACGGGTTCAATAATTGATTCATTAAACTGCAAGGTTAGATATAATGATCGTTTAATCACAATCAATAAACATCAATGTCAATCGATCCGTCTTTCTACACGTAGCATCTATCAGTCTCCGCTTTCCCAGTACCTAACATCGTGTTTCGGTTAAACTATCATTATCTACTGCGGACCTTCGGATTATCGACCGATGACCTTATGAATGTGGCTGGTACAGACTGGATGAGAAGGTGGAAGACGGGGTGATGTGTCGAAGGCTGAGAGAGGTCTACATCTAGCAGAGAATTGCGATGATTGTATGCAATGATATTATAAGTAAAAAAGGTGTAGATACGTCATACGCGCTCAATAACGTATGCGCTCAAATGAGGCTGATTCACACATCTTGATCTCAGTGCGACGTTGCCAGCGGCACTTCACGTACCACAGACTGAATCAAAAGTAAAAGTGACTCAAAACTACCTAAAATGCCGTCGCGTGTGATGAGATATTGTACAAATTAAACATGCAAGCCTTCTAAAAGTCAAGGAATCACATAACATTCGTAAATATACTATTTATCTTTAATATTTTCACAAATAAAACACTACGTTTCTATAAATATGGCGTCGTAAAAGAAAGAGTGCGAGCATGGGTGCGAGAGAGAGGAGACGCTGACGTGCGGATTGATGACGCGTGGCGCTGTTTGTTTATCTAGCTGTCACTTTCTTTCTGGCGCGGAACAGTTTTTTCCGTTGTTTTGTACGTGTATATAACATATCTATGACTTTGTAATATCATTGATTGTATGTGTGTTCCGTTTTTACATCAATATGGCTGAATCGATTTTTATGAATATTGATACCGACAGATGGGACACGATCATCATCATCATTATATCAGCCGTAGGACGTACTGTCGAACATAAGCCTATCCCCCTCAGATTATATATAATATATCATTGCCTATCCCCCATGCATATACTATATGGGGACATGGTAGATTGATAAAATATGCTATTGGAGAGCGGATTACAGTAACCGGGGGCAACAGATGGATGATTTTTACTCGGCCCTCGGAGTATAATGTTCTTAGCAAGTAATTCATTCATATCATCATCAGCCTATAATGTTCCCACTGCTGGGACACTGGCCTCCTCTCTGTGAGAGGGAGCGGGTCATAATCCACCACGCGGGCCCAGTGCGGGTTGGTAGATGTCACATGTCTTCGAATTTTTGGTTCTAGGACATGGCGGTTTCCTCACGATGTTGTCCTTCACCGTTTTGAGAGCAGTAGTGATGAAATAAATGACACAAAGTAATGCGCCTGGCGGGGTTCGAACCCACGACCTACAACTCGTAAGTCGGGATCAGGACCGATACCACTGGGCCACCACTGCTCCTAGTTCATTCATAATTAAAATAAAATTCACATTAAACAAAATCAATAATTTATTTGTTCGCTATTTTGTATGTGTTCAAACAAAACTACTAATAAAACGCGTAAGGCGCAGCAGATAAACCGAAACTGTAGGAAGAGTATGACGACACCGGTGCAGCGACGTATGAAGAATACGCGTACGGAGCGGAGTAGTACGGTGCGGAATACGCGAACGGAGCGGAGTAATACGGTGAGCTGTAGTACAGTTGAGGCTTTGGCGCCGCCACTGCTAGCGCCAGAATACAAGCGAAGATAACCTGGAAATTAAAAATGCATTTTTAAACACATAGGATAGTTTTTATCCCGATTTTTATAGTTAGTATAGTTTTAGATTTAGTATAGTTTATAAATATACTAGCTGTTGCCAGCGGCTTCACCTGCTACAACTCGAAAATTATCCCACGGGAACATAAAATCGGGATAAAAACTATCCTATGTGTTAATCCAGGTTATGAACTATCTGTGTACCAAATTTTAGCCAAATCCATTCAGTAGTTTTTACGTGAAAGAGTAACAAACATCCATACATCCATACTTACAAACTTTCGCCTTTATAATAGTAGTAGGATGGATTGATACCTTTGTTGTATGTTAGAGGTTTCTTTCATGTGGAGAAGAATTGTTCTTTTCAATGTCGAGCGGTTTAGCCACGACAACTTAATTTATTTAAAATGTTATGCATGTCCGCATAATTAGGCATGACTAAACAATTACATCCTTGAGCACACAAAATGATCTGTGACATTGTATTCATCAATGAGACAAGTACAGACGCCACTTCATAAAGCTATCCTAATCTATCAAATCTTTAACAGATTTTCAATTTTATCACAACAGCAGAAGGTTCCTAATCGATTGGTAAAATTGGACAGATCGGAGTAGGTTGATGAGCTGGTCTGTACTTAAGTAATTATGATACATATCCTTGTTTACGTCTATGTATGTAAAGCGTTGATAATTTGTAAAATCCTTCATTTTATGAAAAATTAAAATGTTTCATGACTTTGTATGATATCATTTTTAATTTTAGGTATTTTTGCTAGTATTTAGAAGTCTTCTAAAAGTTTTGTGAACATTATTATTAGATGATAAATATTGTGTTAAGAATAAATATTTCAAGATTTTCAAATATTACTAACAGATTGTCCTTTATAATTCGTAAAATTAAATAAACGATTAATAATTTATTTTTCAATGATTTTCAACAAGTGTTCAGTTTTTATCTTTATCACTCGAATTTCGCTTTCTACGAAGCAAAAAAGATAGGCAGTCATGACATAAACTCGCAAAAGTGGACAAATTTGAAAAAACTTTCAGCAATCAGTAGATACCGTTTGAAAAAGAAAATGTCATTAGGATAGACAATAGTAATCTTTTAATCCTTAATTTAGAAATATTAAGTAATATAATTTGTTAATAGCCTACAATAAAATAATTAATAATGCTTTAAAATTGTTTATTTTTATTAATAATTTAGTAATTTAGATATATATATTTATAGGTAGGTACGTACATAGAGCACGCTTTAGTTATTATTAAGTCTGATTAATTAATATACACAATAATATATTTTCAAAAAACACTGCTAAAATAGGTTTGTTCCCCAATTGTAACTATCTAACACTTCCTAACCTTGTAACCTACTGACACTTCCAGTAAACAGCTCTATGACAGAACTAATTTATTCTTTTCTTTCTTATTAGTCCGAAGATCTTAAAATCAGCAAATCATTAATATTTCACTCACCAATTTGAACATTTTGGAGGTGTTTGTCACTGAGCAACACTGAGCTAAATGATGTCCACTTAGAGTCCGGACGTATCTTTATAGAGATGATGAAGGACGGTTCATCTATTGTGAAGATATGTCCCATAGTGTGACGCATATGACATAGGTATGATTAGTTTTCACACCTCTAGAACAAGAACATTTTTGCTCATCTATCTTCTCGTCTCGAACTTCAAAGTTACTCAAATGACAGGGTATTCCCATTTGAGCAACTATTTCCTACTAATGCTAAAAATGATTCTGTGAAAATAGTTGCTCAGATGGGAATACCCCCAAATGAGTACCATAAATTGGATGATTGATAATGATAAAAAAGAGATTGTTTTAGATAAAAAAAAAAAAACATTTTAAAATTTGATTTAGCAAACGAGGTTGCTGTTTTAGGTGGGATGTGGATTCACCGATCATTGTGTCGATAGTCGTGTCAGACCATGGCTTAATTGCCAAGAGCCTCGACCAACATCTAAGGAGGCTCTCAAAAAGCTGGATCGGGGGCCTGATTCAGAAAGCAGTTCTTCTGGACACGGCGCGCATTGTTAGGAGGTTTCTTTCTCTGGAGCCCTGCGCCGGCAGCTTGGACACTGTCCCCGATACCGGTGGGCCGCTATTGAGAAATGTAAATTAAATGGAAAAACGATGAATAAAGAAAAAGACATAACATAGACAACCAAAAAGTTTCAATCTACTAAATATGCTCGCCTGTTTTGTTTAGTCGAAAAGCTGATTAAGTTTACAATTTTTTTAATAAATAAGGCTGTTATTTGGAAATTGCGTGAAATGTTTTCAAAAATTATTTGTCGTATTTGATGAAAATATTTCATGAAAACGGGTATCAAAAAAATGGTTAGGTAAGTGCAGCCCTCTCAGTTGTCGAAGACGAGCAATTTCGTTTCTCGTTGGCCCGACACGTGCCTGCTCATTCCTTGATTAATTGTTACGTAGGAGATCTAGTCTCAACATCGACTGTTTGAATAAATATTGTATTTCCAAACTGTCTATCTCTTGTGTAACTAAAGTATCAAGAAACAGCATTCGAATTCGCCGTGCTACAAAAAAGATAAAAAAAAACGGCCAAGTGCGAATCGGTTTCGCCCATAAAGGGTTCCGTAGCAGCAAGTAACATAATATAAAGTTCTTGTAGTTGGTTGTAACTTTAAAAGGTAAATTGCGGCCTACGATTTATGGCGTATTAAAATTAACGAATTACTTGATCTCGTTCTTAAACCAATTTTCGTTGTAAGGTTGCATGGTAATCATATAGTTTTTAGTTTTATCATTCTCATATTTTAGAAGTTATACGGGGGGGGGGACATTTTTCCTCTTTGGAAAAGTCTCTCGCCTAAAGTGTTCAGTTTAAAAAAACGAATAGTTTAAATAAATTGGAATGGGTCGACGCTCCGTCTTACCAGACATATCAAAAGATGAAAGAAAGGGAAAGAATATTCAAAACTGACGTTTCAAATGGTATGAATTACCAGGAGTACAACTACTTCAAAAGTAACCATGTCAATTGCCGAATACCAGATTGTATCTGAAAATGTTGTGGAACCGAATGTTAATGTGGTGAAAACTAGGTTTGGGCAAGAAAATCAACGTCTGCGTCGACCAGGCTATCAATTAAATAAGTGGCAACAGGGCTAAGTAAACAAATATAACATATTTCTTTATACTTTACTGTTCTTTTTTTACAATCCACATACCAATTTTTAATTTATTTAACTATTATAAAATATACTAATTTTACATTTCGTTGGCTTTGAGGAAAACCCAATGGGTCGATTTGACTACTAATGGGTCGACTAAAGATGTAATGAGATGTATCGTGCTATAATATACGAGTACATCTTTACATTATAGCTGCTGTGTGTGAAGCCCTTTAGAGTTGTGTAACTATGTCTAAAGTGTGCCCCCATTATTCCTGGCGTCGCCACCTTATACACTGTTCCCCTATTTATTTATTATTTGACTTTTGAATGCTTCGGTGAGGCATATACAACTTTATCAACGTATCCGACGTAGACGCGTTATAAACTAGATTGATTTACTAAGCTGAGACGTCTATTAGCTTATCAATCTAGTAATTAATGAGTGTTGAAGGACGTCTAATTAATTTGCTTCACACATCTTAGCTCAAATTAACAACTTCTTGTAATTAAAACGGTATATAAGACGATTTTCTGTTTTGAATCACTGAGTTTATGGTTGTAACGATGTTACTTAAAGCAGTAAGTATTGTGGTTTTTTTTTTCATTATAATAAGTATTCAATAAGGAATTTTTGGTTTATAAAATATACGAGTAGTTATAAGAGCTTAACAATAATTCCTAATTACAATAAAGTTAAGTACCTAACAATTTTCTTAAATAAAGAATTTGGCGCCACGCCTGTCAGGTACCTATATTGTGGGTTCTAATCCGAGCACTAATCAATATAATGTGAGCAGTGGTAGCTCAGTGGTATCGGCCCCGACTTATGAGTTGTAGGTCGTGGGTTCGAACTCAGACTGGCGCGTTACTTTGTATAATTTATTTGATCACCACTGCTCTCAATATGGTCAAGGAAAACATCGTGAGGAAACCGGCATGTCCTAGAACCATCAAATTCGAAGACATGTGACATCGATCCGCGCGATTATGGCCCACTCCCTCTCACAGAGAGGAGGCGTCCCAGCAGTGGGAACATTATAGGCTGATGATGATGATCAATATGAATGTTCCTATTCATTTATGAACTATACTGGAACTGAAACATGGACTTAAATCAATATAAGGCTTGTGTAAGCGTGGTGAATGATATCGTACTTTCTCTGTATGGAAAGAGGGTTTAGTTCGGCACTAATAGGCTAGTTAGTCTCTGATAAAATAAAGGAGTTGTCGATCTGATAAATCTAGGATCATACGGGTTGTGGTTTGTGTGCATAAAACTTTTCGAAAAGAACAAATTATTGTTCCTAAATTAAATTGCAGTGCAGGTCGAAAACCTCTTCTTATTTAAGAGAAGAATTTAAAAAACCGGCCAAGTGCGTGTCGGGCCACGCACAGTGTAGGCTTCCGTAGTTTCCCATCAAAATACTTATGCGAACTAACTTAACTGATTCGCTGAATGTAATTTTAAAAAGAAGAATTTTCAGAATCGGTCCAGGAGTCTTTGAGAAATCAAGGAAAATACATAAGAAAAAAGTTAGTTAAAAATAGTTGACGACAAAAAGCTACTTATTCTATGACCTATCCCCAAAAAACATACGTAATAAAGCTGTAAAAATAAAGTTGACAAACTTACATTTGCAGTTGAAGAGGATCTTCTCCGATACATTTTGTTTAAGAAAACATATTATCCAGTACATTTTATAAGTTGGTCGACTATTACTCAAAAAGTTGTAAAGCCTACTTAGTCATGATAATTTTCTTTTAAATTTCGTTACACAAAGGGGTACGCGAGAAAAAAAAATCCTCACTTTACGTGTAAGTACAGGAGGTACCCTAAAAAAAATATTTTACGAGATTTTATTTTACCACTTTTTCGGCACAACAAATCCGTATATTTACACCAAATTACAGCTCTCTAGTACTGTGCGTCTCTATTGAGCTAAACTGCGGACAGACGGACGGACGGACTGATTTTGTGTGACGGACGGACGGACGGACGGACGGACGGACGGACGGACATAGCGAAACTATAAGGGTTCCTTGTTGACTACGGAACCCTAAAAATCAGTATATTATCTTATTCAAGAGATTATTGCAAAGAGAAAAATTTAGATTGCGTTGCAAGTATAACTCATAATATGTTGTAAAATATTTCTCTAACTATAACTCCTTTTGAGGGACATATTCCGTATAAAATTCTTGAAAAAGTAACTCGGGGTCATTGTACTCTTCACGGCACATATTTTACTACCGGCACATCTGCTCCAAATATGGATAGATCTAATCTGAAAGAAGCTGAAAATTTTATTATAGGAACATATTTTTTATTTCGAGGTTAAAATAAACTCTAGAAAAGTTGAGATCTCGTCGCAAAGTTTGTAAATAATTTAGTAACTACTAAATGGAATTATGAAAGAGGGTCATATACTTCCGATCGTCTTCTTTTCAAGGCTCTTGCTTACATTTATTTGTATTTTTGAGGCTGGCTGTACCTAGCTACGTACCATAATATTATGTATGTATCCACGCCAGCTCATCGACCTAACCTTATCAGTCCAATTTCTTTAATAGATTTTCAACCTTATCAAAATATTGGAAGGTTAATGTTCGGTTGGTATTTGACAGATTCAGGTAGGTTGACCTGCTGGCGTCTATACACGCGGCTACACATCATGCTATGGAAAACCAGTTTATGGTGGTCTCGCTTCGCATGACCCTTCCACATATTCAACGTTCAGCTTATACTGGATTTGCAAAGCTTGATGTGGAACAGGGTAAAGTTGAACATGTGAATTTTTGAAATCATACCTAATCATAAAACTGCGTTAATTCCCAGTGGCTCCTCTTATTCGTGGCATGTGTGATGGCCGTGGGTCTGGTGGACGCCAGGAGAGTAGTGCATCGCCACCGACGACGCCCCATCATCCTGTACAACAAGGTGCCGCGCGTCAAGGTTCCCAAGAGAATCCTACTCTAGTTCCCACGGGGTCCATCAAATTCACGACACCTGATATGATATAAATAAATCATCCAATTGGAATTTTGTTTTTACCTTTCTCAATCCAAACTGCCCTTTCATAGATTTTCTTAGGAAAGGAAAAATTCGATCCGCGGGCAGGATTCGAACCCACGACCTTCGGATCGAATTTTTCCTTTCCTAAGAAAATCTTTGAAATTCGCTACGCATGCGTTAATGCGTTTAATATTTTAAAAATATTGCCCTTTCATATTTCTAAAATTCAACTTAAACTTAAGCATAATATTCGTTATTGTTACTTTCTTGAATGAATTGAAGGTTGATGACCCCATTTAAAAAGATTTTCCAGAAAATGTTTTAAGAAAACCCTCAGAAAGTTAGTTTCCGTTGAATTTATATTCTAAAACAGCCTAGAAATTTGAGTGAACTTTATTTAGAGCAGCAGAGCAATAAACGAAAAACTTCTTCCATCTTGTGTAACTGTTAAAATAAGTCAGTGTTTCTTATGAATTTCTTAAGTTTTTGTTGTCTTATGGTATCTAGAAATAGAGTCCGAATTAGCATCACGAACTTGTTTATCTATACATTTCAAAATGCAACTACAGTATGACCACAATAGTCAAGAAAAAAATCTAAGACACAGGTTTTTCAATTTCCTAAAAATAAGAATGTAGCCCTTCGGGGTAAGAGACCCACAGCCCACTCAAAACGTGGGTCTTAACTCCATCTTGTGTAAGTATTAAATTAAATCGGTGTTTTTATGAATTTCTCAATTTTTTGTTGTCTTTTGGTATCTAGAAATAGAGTCCGCTATGTAAGTCCTTGATCTAATGATTAAGTAGTGTCGGTCGTTGGTGACACTGCGCAAGGCTGCGCGTGCTCATACTGCTTAATGGGCCAAAGGAGGATATTTCGGCGTTATCCGGTTACAGTACCATAGTACAGTCACGAGCTTAATAGTATTCGACGTATACACCACTGAGCCTATTCAAAATTTGCGACTTTCTTTGACTGACCACAATAGTGATCTAAACACAGGTTTTTCCTTTCCTTATTAGATTTATAGCCCTTTGGAAGCCACTACTATTAGTGTTAAAAAAGGTCTTATTTCAAAGTGGAAACCAGTAATTCTCGAGTAAATTGCATTTGAATTTTGTTAAGTGTATACATGTTATTGCTCGTGACTGTACACATTGCCAGGCACTTGACCACTGATATAAAAGAAGTCCCGATTGCCTGGTTATCATTGTGAATCGGATCTTGTGTCCTACAGTCTCCTACATACGAGTATCTCAACATAACAAAAACCTCAAGATGTTCAAATACGTAAGTACAAACCAGTTTAAAAACGTTAACATCCAATAATTTTGATTTAGTTATTTGTAGAAATATTTTTTGACAAAGTTTAATCATTTGGTGCAATCAATATAATAATGTACAAAATGATTTTTAAATGTGATATTTTCCAAACATTTGAACGATATTCATTATTAATAATTTAATCGTGTCATGCCAATATTGTTCTACTAAACAAAACTAGTATCTTTTGGTGCATGCCCAAAATTAAAATTAAAATCACGATCTTGTTTATCTATACATTTCAAAATGCAACTACACAGATGACCACAATAGTCAAGAAAAAATGCATAAATATGTAGGTAATGTTGATTTTAGGTCTATATTATTATGTGCCCGCTTTGCACAGATATTTGAAGTGTTACGTCATTCAACTAGTACTTACTGAAAGATCATTTTACCACTTTTGCTTAACGAAATCATAATAAATAATATATTCCTAAATTCCAGGTGTTGTTCGCTGCTCTCCTGGCTTTCGCCTCGGCCAAGCCCAAACCTCTGGTGCTGGAGTACCCCGTAGCAGCTGCCTACACGGCACCCGTAGCGGCTGCCTACACAGCCCCGGTCGCCTATTCTGCCTACGCCTATGACTACGCGCTGCCCTATTCTGCCTACAGCTACGCAGCCCCATACACTTACTACGTACGCTAATAGATTGAGACTACGGATTCCATGATGACTGACTGCGCGGCAATTATGTAAATCATTTAAAATAGCACTGCAATTATCGAAATAAATCCTATTCGATACTAACTTTTGTTTTCTTTAGACATTTCTTGAGACTTTTTTTTCTATTCGAGTGAATATAAATTAAATCAGCTCGCCTATTTACAGGGGTAGGCAAATTAATGAATAGCATGAATGGCAAACACACAAATTTCACCAGTTTTTGATTGTATGGAGTCAATTACAAGTGACCCGTGGTTCACTGTAGGTTCATTGTATTTTCACATTGATCTTTGTCAAATAGGTCAGGTTTTAGTGTTCCTCATTGTTCGGGTTCATGTATTATTATGTATTCTAAGAGGTTAAAGCCTTTATGATTAAATAATACCACTATTAACGTAATAATACAATCTCTATTTGTAATATAATAATGCCGCAAGTATTTCACTGACTTGTAAATTGTGACGTGATTGTTCATTCATAAATAGCCTAATATTCAAGAATTTAATGGATAAAAGTTTTTATTCATTTCATTTACACATGTTCAGCGTTGGAGAACTTTCAAAATAACAAGTATTTGATTGATGCCTTTGCAAATGTTAATGCTATTATGCCATTATTAAATAAACGTGCACATAATAGGTTTTAATGCGTTTCAATAAGGTACAGCAAACATTCGTAATAATTGTTATGAGTGAAACGTGTACGTCATAATATACAAAACTACCAAGGCTGCGTATTAAGGGGGTATTATTGAAATGTTGAATCAAAATTAGAACACGCATGCTAAATGAGCATAGGACGAAAAGTCGCTTGTGTGTTAAACTGCGTGCAATGTTGAGGTGGATTTTATCGATGTACTAACTTCTAGTCGGTGTTGATGTCGATTAAAGTTTGAGATTAGTGATTTTATCGTTCGATACGGTAATAAAAGGGTGGTTTAATGAACGTCGCTGACGCGCGAGACGTTTATTGTGGAAAACGTGAGAGCGTGGAAAGCGTCACGTGACCACCGCCACCTGCCGCCATTTCTTATCAAATCAAGCTTTTCAATTCAATCAACTACGCGCAGTTTGGTTTGCCATTTAAGTTGAATTTATGATGATGTTTAGAATTGTATACAGAAAACTTTTAGTTTAGTAAGTAGGACAATAAATGAACCAAACTCGACGTTCAGAATGTTAATATCACGTTATTTTGCGAACAATAAGTCATAAAGATTCGACACAGAAGGGCTATTAATAGGGATAGTTTTTGCACTTTCTGAAGACACAACTTGGCGTTTTTGTTACGCCGCGCACTCACGTTACCTCGCTCGCTGTTGTAATCATAAGAACGTTTAACGTTATGAACTATTAGTTCTTTGTTTTCTGAAAAGCATACCCACAAAGGTAAATTTAGTTATAATGATCAAGTACTGCTAGCCTGGGCCGCACTGCTTGGCAAAGGCTTTCTCCACGACTTACATGTGTTCCGATACGGTGTCAACAGTGGCCGCTGATTATTGGTCCTATCCAGAAAATTCAGCTACCTTGACTGAAAAACTTGTAGATACATCATTCTTCAACGTCAACAAGTTTACAAACTGACTTGAAGACAGCGTGACGATGTGGTTAACCTTGAAATTACTATGCTAATAAGGGCTCAAACTTTTGCACAGTTTATCTGTGATCAATTGTGCAGAATTCACAAATAATAAATGGATAGCCGTGACGGCCCATGGCTTAATTGCCAAGAGCCTCGACCAACACCTAAGGAGGCTCTCGTTAGGCAGCTGGATCAAGGGTTTGATTCAGAAAGCAGTTCTTCTGGACACGGAAGGCATTGTTAGGAGGTTCCTTTCTCTGGAGCCGTGACCGCCGGTAGCTTGGACCCTGTCCCTGATACCGGTGGGCCGCTATAATTTATATGTATTTTTAAATGTCTTTTTTTTAATGTAAATATTTAAAAATGTTAATGATAAGTAGGGAAAATGAATAAAGGAACAAAGATATTGTAAATATACGGTGTTGGGTTCTAATGGTAGCTTGAAGCTATAACAAATTACAAAGACAAACTTCTTCATTGAATTCTAGGAACAGAACAGAAGCCACGCTCCCTCAGAACATTCCCGTGGCTTGAAGGCCTTTCATGTTCTCAGAAAGTGATCCCACGTTCCCGGCAGGTAGTACGCCTTTGCATGAGTTACCTGACGTGAAGGACGTAAAGGACCTTTTACAATTACGTGCACTTTGCCTCTCCAAACTTGACACGTGAGAGGCACAGATGTATAAAGTGTAAACATTGCTTTAGACGATTCGATGTTCACAAATTATTTAAACAATTGGCATCTGATCTGGTCCCTTGGCTAAGTGGTCATCGCATCGTGAAAAAACATTGCCTAAAAGTTCCTTAAAACGTGCTTTGTGCAAATAATTAACATCATTTTGACGATAAGATGACGAGGCCTCTAGAGTGCCAAAGCCTGCCGGGGTTGCGGGACTTATCTCATTACCGTGACCCCGGAACATAATGGGCTATTATAGGACACCGTGGATTATAGTCAGTACAAGTCTCACAGTAAGTGGTGGGAGGACTCATTTGATGATTTTATCACGTTAAAAAAACAAAAGTGTATTTCTCGTCACAATAAATATGGCGTCAAGGCCATCCTATTTTTAGCCAAACGCATAAGTTCTTCGTTGCTTCGTTGCCTCATTGGGTCAAGGTCCATTAAAAATACCCAAATTTTTTCCAACCCTTGGGGTACGAAAATAACTTACGTTTGGGCCATTTTCTATTAGGACTCGTCGTTCAAAGTATTTATAAGTACCCATACAATCAAAACATACCGGCCGAATTGAGAACCTCCTCCTGTTTTTGAAGTCGGTTAAACATAATATAAATATAAAAATAAACTTATGAACTCAATAATTAAATAAAGTACTGCACTAATTAAATAATAAAGTAATGCACATAATGTCCTTGCGAACGAAGATAACCCGTGTCCTTAATCAATTGTGAACACTTATAGGGTGCTGATTGACCGTACGTTCACCCAAGATAGTCACATCATAAGTCCAGTTCCCACCGCAAGCGGAGCGAAACAATATGGAAACTGAGGCTCAGCGGAAAAGACTGCGCTTATGCGTGGTTCTTGCGGCAGAGTGTAGCGGTGCGGAGAAGAGCTGTGCTGGTATTCATACATCACATGGCTTAAAATCAGCATAAGCTTTACACCGCTTCAATGTGTCATGTGATTGGTAAAGCGCGGCACAGCTCTGCTTCGCACCTCTAGACTCTGCCACAGTAGAACTGTAGTCTTATGACTTATTTTACCTCACAAGAGAAAACTGCTAACATGTGTTTCCACTAACAAAGAGTCGAGCGAAAATGACTCAGCGAGCAAAAAAGTAAAAATGACTCTCGGAATCAGACGACTATTATTTTGGCGTAAACGCGAACCTATTCTTTAAAAAATCTGTTTCGCCTAACCATACCAAGCACAATTACTCTTTCGCTGTGGAAACCGAGCTTTATCATTCTGTGGCCCAAGGGATACGTAGCGCTGACCGAGTTAGTCAGGGACGTCTTGTCAGTTGCTGATCTGATTGCTTGGGATCATTAGAACTAAAGTTCTTGAACTTTTTCATTTTCTTCGCTGCTCGATATAGACAGAGGCCTATAGGAGATGAATTTTTATACCTATGTTTAGTAGCAGAAACTATACAGTTTCATAGGGTGTACGTCAATACTGCGAAGTTAAATAAAAACTAAAGATAAAACCTAATTATTAAAGATTATCGCTGCATTCCGTTTCATCAATTTTACCTTTTCACCAACTTAACTAAATGGCGTTGTTCGTTGTTTTGTAATAAATGATATCACCACATCAATTAATAAGGCAGATTATTCAATTTGAATTTAAACCCTTGATTACTCAATTATATCTTAATAGGGATATTTCGTCTGGGGAATGGCTTATATTAAAGTTGTCTCCAACACAATGACACTACAAACTTAGACAATGTTGAGACAAAGTTCATAAATGAATTCAGTAACAATAATAAACAAAACTAAATTCAGTAATTTAAAAAGGATTGAATCAATCAATTAATTCAATTTGATGTAAAACTAGAAGATATTTGTTAAATTTTTGAAGTGAAAACTTCTTTAGCGGCGTTGTACACTTTTTCTGTAATGGGTAAAAAATTTAAAACTCGCGTCAGGGTCACGTGACCCTGATCGAAAATGAGTAAGACGTCATTCAAATTAAAAATAAAACATAGTAACAAAAAAGTTTTCACTTCTACCGGCACTCCTGGAGTGCAACCTTTTTTTTTTTTTTTTTTAGTAGTTATAAGGTTCTATTATATATTTAGGTCAAGAATAAGCTAAACTATATAAATATAAAATACTAAATTAAAGTAAAACTAAACTAAATCTAAACTATTACAGAGCATCGAAAAATTCATCCTCAACGCTGTCAGCTGGTAATGTGCCCAAGAGACTGGCGGCGTTGCCCCTTTGAATAGCAATACTTAGCCTCTGGCCAAAGTAAAAGCCAGCTCTTGGGTCACGGGAAGCGTCAACAAGTCTTTTTGCGATATCTCTGTAGAGGCTGTGAGCACTCGGACCCCATGGCCCTAAAGTTTCAACCCCAAACGGCTCAAATATATAGTTACCACTAAGGTTGCTATATTTACGCCGCTTGAGGCTCTCAGCAACCGCAGCAGCAGAGCCAGCAGAGCACGATGAACTTGGAAGATGGGATGGCGCAAGAGTATCGACACAGGTAGCGTCCCATACTAAAGGCCTACCCATCTTCCAAGGAAACAAAGACATACCGTCCGGTCTCCTGCCATCGTCGCGTGCCAAGCCGTTGGGTTCTAAAACAGCTGGAACGCCGACGGTAACAAGAGCTCGTCGAATAATGTCGTTTATGTTCGCGTGGCGCGCAAAACGGCCCGCGCTGCGGCCGCAAGACAGGCCATGATGTCCGAGGCTGTTGACGGCTTCACCACAGTGACAGCGATGAGGAGAGCAGAGTGGGGATCCCAAACGGAGAGCAACAGCGAGCCGGAAGGTGGTATCGTCGAGTGAGGTACCAATGCTCGACGACGGCAGTGCGTGAAGCCAAAGACCCGACTCCCACTTACCCACAGACAGTAGGCGCGCACGCTCAGCAGTAGTAGCAGATGTGTTCAGTAAGTTATTCTGAACTACACTGCAGAGCGGCTCATCCCACTGTCTCTGGGAAGGTGGATTGCCGGGTAAATCGGTATTCGGGCAAGCAATTTTCCAAGCGTCCAAAGCCTCCAAGAAGCACGGCACATCAAAATCAGTTAGTGTGGAAGCCAGGATATTCCTAACTAATTTTTCAGTGCCGTGGACCGAAGAAATGAACGCCGGTAAGCTGATACTGGAAATTTTGCGAACGCCGAGACCACCCATGCGAATGGGAAGGGTAGCTTGGATCCAAGCTCGGTCGTCCAAAGCCACATTTAAAATGGATGAAAGTGTTTCTCTGATAATGACGTCAATTTTGTCCAAGAGATGATTGAACTTCCATAAATGGGAAGCACGAAGGAAATATATCAATTTAGGGCCGAAACAACAATAGCGAATTAGAGTAATTTTTATATTAAGTATAATTATAATTTTTCAAAAAAAAATTTCGTGAGGTATGCTGTGGGCTTATGTATAAACGTGCATATTATATTATAACACTTTGGCCCTATAAATTCTGCAAACTTTGAAAATCCCTATCAGTAAATTTATCAACTGACCAAAATGTTGAAATATCACAAAATTCAGGCACAACACAGTTCAGTTTTATTACTCAATTAAACTTGCATGTTTGTGACGGAAATCTGGTAAGGCATGTTATTTGTGACTGTTCATCATGTAATTAGAATAGAATAGAATAAGATTTATTTTCTCACCACAATATACATCGAATACAGCAATACTGATGGAAAAAAACTCGATACAGTAAGTATATTGTGGGAGACTGGTGCCTAAACTAGGCTTGAGGCCTGTATTTCAGGACACCAGGTCTCCCCATCGGATTATAATAATTTATTCTTCTAGAAGACAGTGGTTGCGATTCATTTAACAATTTAAGATTTATTATTTCTAAATCTATATATTTCTAAATCTATATTGTTAGTATGGTTAGTATTTTGGGGCTAGTGGAGGGTAAGTGCCTTGTTGAGTGTCGGTGTTTTTGTGTAGTGTGTGATAGTGAAATAAAAATTAAAATCCAAGTTAAAATAATAGATTAATTTAGTAATATTGAATACTCGTACTACACTGAGACAGCTAGAATTTTTTCAGTTTCTTGGTAGTTTAATTCTTGAATCCAGCTTGTTAATTTCATTTTGCATTTGATCCCATTGAGGTCATAAATAGGCAAAATCCTGTTAATTTTATTATAGAGGTAATGACCGAGGTGGCAGAAGAATCGTTGCGAAAACCTTGTCTTGAGCCGGTTGCGAGAACTATCCACGGGATTGTATCGCCTTTTGCCTCGTGATAGGGTAGGAGAATATGTTAAGAGGCTATGCTGCTTCATAATTATTCCTTGTATGAATAGTTGGCGCACCGTCAAAACTTTTGCCTCCCTGTAAAGGAGTGTGGTAGGGTATCTAAAAGGAAGGCCTAATGATACCTTCAAGATAGCTCTCTGCGCTCTTTCTAATTCAAGGATGGTGTATTTTGGGGCGCCACCCCAAGAGGTGATGCAATAGGTTAGCAAGGATTGAGCGAGGGCAAAATACACCGATCTCTTTACCTTATCCTCGGCTACCGGTCTAAGAGTCTTAAAGACGTAAATTAACTTTCGCAACCTGCCACTCATTACGGAGATATGCTCGTGAAATTTGAGTGTATTATCCAGGATAATACCCAGATATTTAACATTATAAGCTTTTTTTATGCGAACGCAAGTGCAGGTGGCGCAGTATGGCATCGGACAAGTGTGAGCTACGATGGAAAGTGGAGTAGATGAAGGACTAATTCTGTTATCTTTTATGGAGAAAGTGACATAATTGGTTTTTTCAGCGTTCAGAGTAAGAATATTATTTCTTAGCCACTCCGTTACCATATTGAAGCCTGACTGAGCAAACCCATAGACTTCATTCCACGTGGCGGCGCTGAATAACAGAGCAGTGTCGTCTGCGAAAGATATAATTTTACCCTCAGGGAGAGAAAGCATACCCAGATCATTTATGTAAATGAGAAAGAGGATTGGACCCAATACGCTGCCTTGAGGCACACCGTAGGTAACTTGGCGCTCGTCACTGACGTACTCTCCCATTTTTACGCTCTGTGTACGTCCTCTCAGATAGTCCTCAAACAGATCTAATTGGATTCCCCTTATTCCCAGGCGTTCCATCTTTCGAATCAGTAGAGGAACAGAAACCGTGTCAAACGCCTTTGCGAGGTCCAGAAAAATTCCCAAGACCTTACGACCCGCATCCATGTTGGTGACAATAAAATTAGTGAGATCATGGACAGCATCACAATTATCATCAGAGTGACAACGATGGCGCACCATAATTGTGAGAACCTTATGTCAAGCAGGTTAATTTGTTGAAGGGAACAATGGGAAAGAAGGTTTTATCTTATTACTAGCCTTGGACGTCTGGATGTCCAATTATTGGGGAAAATCCTGCCTCAGAATTTTAAACAACATATTGCTGTGCTGTGATTGTGCTCCTTCTGAAAAAGCCTCATCGGTGACTTCTATCCTCTGGTACTAATGCGTGTAAAAAAGTAAAGTAACAAACTGAAATCTTACTATTGTTACATACACATATAAGCGAATTTCACTTTTATCAAATGAATCAGGTAAAATAAACTTAACTATAACGACGAACTAAAAATAACCATTTTAAATTCCTTCCTGTGCATGCTTTTATTTTATTCATTACTTTTATGGCCACGGTAAAAGCCAACCCTTGGGTCACGGAAAGCGTGAACTAGGCCTTACATAGTATCTTTAAAAGGCTGTGTCTGAATATTTGTAACAAATTACGTAAATCCATTACACCTACATTTATCTTCTTATTTCAGGTCATTTGGGCGAACGCTCAAATAACCTGAAATAAGAAGATCTCTTTGAAAGCGCGTCACGCATGAAATTTCTTTAATCATCCATGAAACTTTGTGAAACACGTTCCAACTGTGACGTCATACTTCGCACATTTTTATCAACAACATTCAGCGAAAGTTAGGGACGGGTTGTGTACGTCATGTTTCAATTCGTTGCGCATATTGTTCCTTGCAACAGAAACTTGCACGCTTGCTTTCGTAACGGATTAGAACCTACGAGAAATTATACGTGGGCTCAAATTATGTGTCATATTTCTTTTCTAATTTAATTCAATCAGCATCTGAAAAGAGAGTCGTGTTTTTTATTTAAGTATTAAATCATGAGAGGAAGATACTTTAAGTTTACGTAGCGTATTTGTGACAGATTCTCATTAAAATAAGGGCTTCCGATATTCAAATTCCAGAAAAAACGATATTCTTTGGAACACATACATATTAGACGTCATATATTTAGTAAAGTCACATTTACCCAATCACTTTTGCATTATTTTCTCAATGGTCATATTGAAATTCCATAATTAAGCACCTTAATATGTTTTGACTTATGTATGTTAAATAAAGCTAATGGAAAGTTTCGCGACTTACTCAGTCCAGTCGGTCCTGAAAGTTTCCTTACACGCGTTCCTATAGACTATTGCGTCAACATCAGCTTTGTTCACTTGAAATCAACACTGTTGTTTAGAACTTTCTATCGACAGAAAAGCATTTGAAGGTTGTGGCATAGTATGTGCAAAACTATCAGATGTCACACGTTCCACTTCGGTATATGATTAGGACTTTAGAGACGGAGCTACCACTTACAACTTGCGGAAAATTCGAGGTACGTATACTAGGTACATTTTTTAAACGCAATTTGATGTAATGACAAAGATCCTAGCGCCGTGTCAAAAGGACTTGAGGCGTGGATTATAATATACGTACATTGCATAATTACTTAATTACAACATTGCACATGAAGTTTCCCCAAAGGGTTGGATCAAGGTTTTGGTTTTGGTGTTATTGCCATCAACTGAGCAGAAAGCTTCAAATTCTACCCTGGAAGCATTTAGCATTAGAACTTGTGAACGCAAGATAGACTAACAATGTACTCAATAATGCATGTTTTATGACAGGGTCCACTCTACTCTTGGATTTTTATAACCCAAATTAAGTAAATTATTGTTTCCCTTGAAATGCTAAATGTGAGTGACAATAAAATAATTTATATTCGAAATCTATTACACTATTTGGAAATGTATTTTACGATTGCCAGAATATACTTTCTTGGGTAATTCCTAGTAGAAAACTTTTATGTTCAGGTGGAGAACCGTTTTTTTCTACTTAAATGTTATAATCATGTGAAAATCTACCGTTAACTGTGAAATCCAAGCATGTGAGCCTTTGTCGCCACCACGTGGAGCATTCTTATACAAAACTTACTTAACTACGCCGAAGACGGTGCAAACATGATCATTTCCGATTATACGAGAATTAATTGTAGAGAGTAAGTAAACAAAAACCTATTTAATTTTCAGTTAAAAAAAATTCAAAGATTCCTCAGGAAAAAAACATACATTTTGTTAATACCTATTTCGATTTAAGTATAAATCAAATAATTTTAAAAGGAAATAGGTTACCTTTATGATTAATCGAGTCCAAATCGCATTGTTTCTCGTTTTCTTTTGAACGTTCTTTACTCATTTTCAATGACCCTAATTTCTTAATTGAAATTGTTTTTGTATTTTTTAGAACATGGTTGAATTGTCACCATTGGTTTCGCTTTGTGTAATTTTCTAAAGATTTTCTTAAGTACCTACCTGGGATTCCAAGTACCTACTAACCTGTGGTACTTGTATTGTTTTCTCACAGTTTCTAGGTAGTGAAGATAGATCGTATTTTATGGCTTTCAATTAATCATCCTTATTTGCATGTCAAATAATCACTATTATCTAGTTTTGATTAAAAAGATGACGAAAACTGACTTTGAGCTTTTGTTGCTGTCAGTGTCTTCTAAGCATCAGTTGAAAAAATAGTAATCAACGATCGTGTTTCAAATCGTTCAAAAGGAAAGCAAAGCATACAGCCTATGTACTCTTACTATTCTCATTATCTAATACGTTATGGAATCTAGTATTAAAATGCAATTCTTAACCAAATTATCATTCAATATCGCTTTTTAAATGTAGCAGCTAGTGGCACTAGTGAACTACAGAAAAAGGTCGTAATAGATTGACACTGGCTGGTGAATGTCATTCTAGCGGATCATCGTAGCGATGGTTAATTATGACAGCTGTCATCTGATGACAGTTTACAATTGGCGAGAGTACGGTTGAATGACAACATCTTCGGCAAACTGCTGTAGTCTGTCTTGGAAATATTTATGACCGATGACGAAGATCGACTATGAGATGACCACTGACCACTTCTGAATAAATCCAAACGCCACAAAAATACTCATATGTATAATTTACCTAAGGGCTTTTTTAATAGTCAGATATCTGAGGAAAGAAAATAGCGGTTTGACATATTTTCTAAAGATAAGCTGTCAAACCGCCATTTTTATTTCTCAGATAATGTAACGTTGTGGATTACCAACGTTGCATTTCAAAACTATAAATAGTTCATTAATATAAATTTGTAGGTATTTAGTAAATATTCTTGAATTACGTCGAGACAAAAAGTAATTTATAAGTGGGTAGTTCTAAACTGGTAGTAACATTTGACAGTTCTGTAGTGACAGAACTGTGGAATGTTCTAGCTGCGGATAAGTGAGTGGCAATGCTTATGCTGTCTCACTCTCACGCGTGCAAAGTCCAATTCCCCTTCTCTTTGAGCGAGGCATTTTGTAGCAATCAGCTGGGACATGATTTAGTACATAAAAAGTCGACCACCGCGCAGCAAGTGGTATCTCCCTACATTAGATACTACCTATAACTGTCGGTTCCGGTTATTATTTTGATAGATTTATAAATTGATAATTAATAAATCGTGTTAATTCAACCGTTGAAGTGTACCTACATCCCCGTGAAGGGTAAGCTTGCCAAACCAAACCTTTATAACTGCTAGCTATTGTGCATAGCATTTTATGTTTCGGTTGTAGGGTGTGGGTGCCGGGATTTCATTACAGGCACATACAACCTTTTCACCTGGGTTCGTCTGCCTATATTTAAAAGAATTATTACTTTCTTTTCTTTTATATAGGTAAATTGTTTTTTTTAATTGGTTATTGCAGACCCTATCTCATTTTGTCAATACCAATAATTTTTTTTCAATTCATTTTTTTTTCAATATTAATAATTTGAAATAACTTAACTTTTGTAAAAAGTACATATTATTGCAGACCCTACCTCATTCTGTCAATATTCTGTCAATTTGTTTTTTCAATTTGTTTTAAATTGTTATTGCTTTTTAAAGCTTAACCTTTTGTAAAGCGTACACATTGGTTGCATTAACTCCTTTTGTGTGTTTTTTTATTTTTATTTCGGTGCAATTGTTTTTTTGTGCTTGTTTTCTAGATTGTTCTCAACCAAAACGTTACTAGATTTTTTAAATTCAAATTGTAACAGACGGAGTGTTAGTACATATAACCGTTAATTTTATTTTTCTCTTTGAATTTTTTTTTTTGGTTTTGGCACTTACCCTACACTTTGAATTTTTTTTTTTTTTTCTCTTTTGAAAATTTTTTAAATCATGGCTTATCCAGTTAAGTTTATGTCGCTTCAAAAGTCTGAACTCGAGTACGAGGTGGCCATTAGAGGCGAAACACCTGCTGCCACGGTGCAAGACTTACGTAAACAGATAGCTAAATGTGGACCATTATTTCCATCGGAAGACATTCTAGTTAGTCCCTTCGACCCAGCGGAGGACTTGAGGGGTGTAGTTGACGTCTTGGAAAGGGTTAACACTAGTTTAGAAGCTTCGACTTTTGATAGAAATTCTTTACTCCGGTCTCAGAATTTACTTAATCATTTACATCATCGTATTAATCGCATTACTGGTATCGATAAAGTAAAAGCTGATTATGAACGTTGCGTTGGCTATTATAAAAGACCGTTTCAAGGCTTTCAGCACTTGGTAATTCTTTGGATTCCCAACCTACTACAGATTTACCAACAGCTTCTTCCTCTGCAATTCCAGTCACTGTTTCGGTTACTTGTGATGGCAACATGAATAAGTTTTCTAAATTAAAATTCGACGGCAAATCATGTGTTCGAGCTTTTATACTTAGGTGTGAGGAATTTTGTCAGGTAAAAAATATGTCGCTTAATAATATTCTACCCCACGCTATTGAAATATTTACTGGCGATGCCTTACATTGGTACAGAAGCATTAGAGAATCGGTTTCGAGTTGGGAAGATCTTGCGGCTTCATTAAGACGTGATTTTGATCAATCTGATTATGACTACAGACTTCTTTCAGAAATTAGGTCTCGCACGCAAGGGGAAACAGAAAATATAATAATCTACTTATCCATTATGGCTGGACTTTTTTCACGCCTGACTAAGAAACTTTCAGAGGAAGACAAATTAGAAATCTTGTTACATAATATTCGTCCGATTTATGCTAATACACTCTCTTCCGTTTCGGAGATTAAGTCGATTGATAATTTACGAACTCTGTGTCGAAATTATGAGGCTATACAAGCACGTTTTTCGCAGTTTAGGGAACCACCTAAGCCGTGTTCAAGTACATTAGCACCTGAGTTTGCTTATTCAGGACAGTCAGCTGGGAAATCAAATTTTAAAAATAATTATAATAGCAAGTTTGATAAACCAAATTCAAATAATAACTCTTCACCTAATTATGTGCACGCAGTTGATAAGTCTAAAACTAATAAAAGACAACCTTACTGCCCTCGTTGTCGAAACAATACACATATGCTAAGGCAGTGTACCGCTAAGAGAGAGTTAATTTGTTTTTCCTGTGGCCTGAAGGGTGTTAAGACGCCTGATTGTCCAAAATGTAATAAAAAGGAATCTAATCCAAAAAACTAGTTCACGGGAATTGTGTAAATAACTTTAATATTGAGGACTGGAAGAACTGGTTACAAACTGTCACATTATTTTCTAAATCGTATAACATCTACACAATTCTCGATGATAAGAGTGATCTTGATGATAGACCTTACGTTTCTGTGAAGATTAATGATCTTACCGTTTCCGGTTTACTTGACTCTGGCTCTGCGGTCACAATTATAGGCAATAAAGCTCATTCTGTGTTAGAAGCATATGGCCTGCCACTTGTAAAGGCGGATTGCATTACAGTAACGGCAGCGGGAGGACAAACTTTAAAAAGTATAGGTTATATTAATGTACCCGTAAATTTTGAAAACCAGTTTCACATTTTGAAAGCAATTGTTATACCGGATATTAAGCGAAATCTTATATTGGGCATAGACTTCTGGCGTAAGTTTAAACTTTGTCCAAAATTTATTAATAGTGTTTCTATGAACAAAACGGACAGTTGTTCTCTAGATAAATCTCATCCTACCTTCATACAAGGTTATGATAATCTTACTCAGTCACAAAAGCAACTGGCTGATAATGTCATAAAGCAGTTTGAGGACATTTCTTTCTCAAACAAAGGCTTAGGCGTTACAAGTCTTATCACTCATCATATTGACACCGGTGACTCTGAGCCAATACGTCAGCGATACTATCGTTTGTCACCAGAGAAGCAGCGTATCTTGGTTGATCAGGTTGATGAGATGTTGTCAATGGACGTAGTCGAGCCTTGCGAGAGCGCGTGGTCTTCTCCCGTTCTCATCGTTACTAAGAAGAACGGACAACCTCGATTTTGCTTGGATAGTCGAAAACTTAATTCTGTCACAAAACGGGATGCCTACAATCTCCCTTACATTTCTGAGATTCTGGATAATTTACGGGATGCTCGTTATCTATCTAGTATCGATTTATCCAAGGCTTTCTGGCAGATTCCGATTGCTCCTGAAGACCGTGACAAAACGGCATTTTACGTTCCCGGAAGAGGCACGTTTCGTTTCAAACGGACCGCTTTTGGTTTAACAAATGCACCAGCTACTCAGCAACGATTAGTTGATTTATTATTTTCTAATTTTGATCTCAAGGTGTTTGCCTATCTGGATGACGTAATTATCATTTCTGAAGACTTTGATAGCCATGTGACACTACTTTTGCGTGTGCTAGAAAAGTTGAAACAAGCAAACTTAACAATTAACCTTGAAAAGTCAAATTTTTTCAGTTCTCAACTGAAATATCTGGGGTACGTCGTCGATGGCTCTGGCCTACGTACTGATCCAGCTAAGGTTGAGGCTATACTTAATTATCCGACACCTAAAAGTCGTAAGGACCTTAAACGTTTTCTGGGCACTGCGACGTGGTACAGGCGTTTCGTTCCAAACTTCAGTACTGTAGCCGGTCCCTTAAATAAGTTAACATCTTCTAAGAAAGGCACTCCTCCTTTTGAGTGGACTGCTGAGGCTGACTCAGCGTTTCAAAAACTCAAAGAGTGTCTAGTCTCAGCACCGGTTTTATCTTGTCCGGATTATACTAAGCCGTTCGAAGTACACACGGATGCCAGTGGTTACGGTATCGGTGCTATGCTGACTCAGTCTTTTGAAGGCAAAGAACATCCAATTGCTTATATGAGTAGGTCACTTACTGCCGCTGAAAAGAACTACAGCATAACAGAACGCGAAACATTAGCCGTTATTGTCGCTCTCGAACATTGGCGTTGCTATATCGAAAACGGACAACAGTTTACAGTTTATACCGATCATAGTGCTCTTAAATGGTTCCTATCATTAAGCAATCCAACTGGACGTCTAGCTCGTTGGGGTGTACGTCTTTCGGCCTTTAACTTTGTCATAAAACATAGGAAAGGCGTAGATAACGTTATACCTGACGCTCTGTCTAGAATCATTCCAGTAAGTGCTATCAGCATATCCAACTCTTATTTGGACACTAAAGACAGCTGGTACAAAAATATTTATAATGGTTGTTTAAATGATCCTTCTAAATTCTCAAATTTTGTTATTAAAAATAATTCATTATTTAGATTATCAAAAAATAAACATGAACTTACTTCAGAATTCTCGTGGAAAGAGGTAGTTCCTTCCGAACTTCGCGAAGCTATTTTCAATGAGAACCACGCTGTTCCTACGGCGGGACATATGGGTATTTTTAAAACTTACCGTCGTCTTGCTTTACGTTACTACTGGCCTGGTATGTACCAAGACGTTGTAAAGCTTATTGGTTCTTGTGATAAATGTTTAGCTTACAAGTCTCAAAATCATCAAACCCTAGGAGAAATGGGTCGTCCTAAACAGTGTTCTCGACCATTTCAGATGATTTCAATAGATCTCATGGGACCTCTTCCCACTACTAGGAAACAAAACAGTTACATTTTTGTGATAACTTGTTGTTTTTCAAAGTTTTGTTTAATTTTTCCTATTAAAAGAGCTACAGCTGATATTATAACTAAAATTCTAGAAGAATCAGTATTCTTAGTTCATGGCATACCACAAACAGTGATGATGGATAATGGCACTCAGTTTACAGGTAAAGTGGCGGAAGCATTGTTTAAGAAATACAACATTCCTAATGTTCATTATACACCTAAGTACACCCCTCAGGTAAACTTAGTTGAAAGATTCAACAGAACCATCATCACATGTTTATCTACCTACGTTAATGATGATCATAGATCTTGGGACTTATTTATTCCCAAAGTTCAGTTCGCTATTAATAACTCAGTTAACGAGGCTACTGGTTTTACACCTTCATTTTTGGTTTTCGGCCGTGAGCTAGTTACTTGTGGATCTCATTATTTGGAAAATGACCTTGGCAACGAGATAATTTTCTTGCCACGTGACTTATATGCAGAAAATTTAGGTTGCTTATCTTCTATCTTCGACAGCGTTCAGTCAAAACTATGGCAAGCTCACGTAAAGAACACCTCACACTATAATCTCAGACGAAAGTTTGCTGAGTTCGACGTTGGAGACGTAGTCATGAAACGCGCTTACGTCTTAAGCGACAAGGACAGTAAATTTTCGAAGAAGCTGGCTCCTAAATTTATTAAGGCTAGAATAATTCAGAAGAGGTCGCCTCTAGTTTATGTGCTGCAAGACATGTCTGGAAAGAATTTAGGCTCTTGGCATATTAAAGATTTAAAATTAGTAGGAAAAAATATAATTGAAAACAATTAAATAAATCTTAACTTTTTTTTTTTTTAATTTAGAATACTTATTACTATACCGAACCTATCTAACCTACCAATTTTTTTTTTTTTGTTATAACTTTTGGTCTACCCTATAGTTATTTATGTATAATGATGGCCTACCCCATTCATTATATTTTTTTTTTTTTTACCTATCGGCCCTACACCGAAGGTATTTACTATATTGATCGTGGCTCTAACCCATCGATCACTTTGGTTTTGTACTACATGGTTGTGTTTTTTTTTTCATGGTTGTGCTTTCTTTCTTTAGAGCGGTAGCAACTCTTTAAATAAGCCCTTGCGGGAGCGGTCGATTACTCCTTAAATAAACCATAAATCATGAAGCACAACTGTGTCTATAGAGCGGTAGCAACTCTTTAAATAAGCCCTTGCATCATAAAAACACAACTGTGTCTATAGAGCGGTTGCAACTCTTTAAATAAGCCCTTGCAGGAGCGGTCGATTACTCCTTAAATAAACCTTAAATCAAGAAACAAAACCAAAGGACATAGCTTGTTCACTTAATACTGATGGTCTACACCATTTGTGTTGTTTTCTTTAGAGCGGTCGCAACTCTTTAAATAAGCCTTTGCAGGAGCGGTTGGTAACTCCATAAATAAGCCTTAAACCAAAAACATAATTTTATCATCTAAATTTAGATTCAATTACTTACATTAAAATTTAAAACTGGTAGGTGGATTAGTATTGGTCGGTAGATGGTTAAAAGGAAAAGAAATAATTTAACAATAACATTTTATTGAACTCGATACATTCGATTGCATTATTCTCTCGCTTAGTACACTTTCATCTTTGAAGAAAACTATTGTAAGGCATCAGGTTAATGACAACAGGATTCCTATATATTTTATATTGTGCGACAGCTATCTCTCGTATCACTGTATACAATAGCTGCCGCTGGTTATGATTGTGAGAAGTACGAATGATGATTTTTTGATAGGTAAAACAATAGTTAGATCTAATTCTTTGTGCGGATTTTGTCATTATAGAAGACAAAATCCTTGACTGCGCGAGGGGGTATTGTAACGTTGTGGATTACCAACGTTGCATTTCAAAACTATAAATAGTTCATTAATATAAATTTGTAGGTATTAGTAAATATTCTTGAATTACGTCGAGACAAAAAGTAATTTATAAGTGGGTAGTTCTAAACTGGTAGTAACATTTGACAGTTCTGTAGTGACAGAACTGTGGAATGTTCTAGCTGCGGATAAGTGAGTGGCAATGCTTATGCTGTCTCACTCTCACGCGTGCAAAGTCCAATTCCCCTTCTCTTTGAGCGAGGCATTTTGTAGCAATCAGCTGGGACATGATTTAGTACATAAAAAGTCGACCACCGCGCAGCAAGTGGTATCTCCCTACATTAGATACTACCTATAACTGTCGGTTCCGGTTATTATTTTGATAGATTTATAAATTGATAATTAATAAATCGTGTTAATTCAACCGTTGAAGTGTACCTACATCCCCGTGAAGGGTAAGCTTGCCAAACCAAACCTTTATAACTGCTAGCTATTGTGTTTATATCTTTTTGTATTGAGCAGTTACCTACAGACTTATTATTTTGTGTTCTAATTTTCTTTGTTAGGTTTTTATTCCGTTAAGCCTCGAATGTTCCATACGCTCGTAGGCCTATGAACAATGTTTTGTGTTAATGCTTCACGCTAATTTAATATTGTGTACCTGCCATGTAAACTCCGTTCTGATGATGACCAAACTCACAAACGCCTCAAGCGCCTTACGTCCTAGGCTTTCGCTTACGCTACGAGGTCATCATCAGCGAGGATTTGCAGTGGACCTTTTATTTACCGCTGGACGTTGATTCCAGGGAACAAGATTGGGGTTTGAAATACCTATCCTCAACGTTCGTTGAGTTCGACAGCTGACTCACGCTACCGAACGTTCGAGGCCTGCGCACACACAGCACCTAGCCGCACACAGCTGACCAGCCGGCGCATCCACCACCCTGTCCCTGGGGTCTCTCTCACCTCGGGACAACTCCTCGCCCATCGCGTCTCTGCACTACGCGATAAGCCAGGACAGTACTTAGTGCGCCTACTTCCACGGAACGATTAAATACTAAGTGACGGCTGTGAACCACGACCTAAATAAATTTTATTGTAAACGTTGGTGGGTTCTTTTATTCAACCCACCCGCTAACCGTTACAATAAAAGTCATATTTATATTGAAAAATCAGCCCTTAATTAAATTTAGAACGTACAAGTATGACGTGCTCTTATCCCATATCACCAAAAACAAAATAAAAGTAAATCAGAATTATGAAAAAGGATACGTTTGTTACATAAAATACGTGGGGTGGACGTATTGAGGCTCGTTCTCATAGGTAACAGATGTAGGTGTCAATTGCAAGCTGTGACGGCAACTCCTGGCTGGACTGTCTTCTGCGGACCCGTTGTTACGCAACAAAGGACTGACCCAAAGCCTTTTCCTGGCTTTATATTTCTGGATACGTCGATATATTTGTAAGATAACAAGATTAGTCAGCGTCAGGCCTGTTGGTCTAGTGGTTCGTGACCCTTACTGCTATGCCGGAGGTCGTGGTCGTTTGATTTCCACCCAGGACAAATTTTAATGTTTGTGTGATGAGTATGATCATTAGTTCTGTGTCTGGGTGTAACTTATGTACCTATAATACGAGTATTTATGTATTTAGAAATATATAAGTATGTTAATCAGTTGTCTAATACTCACAACACAAGCTCTGCTTAGCTCGGGGCAAGAAGGCGTTGTGTGTTAGTTGTGGAATATTAACATATTATTATTTCTTTATTTTTCTTTAAATTTATAAATTACATTTTTAAACATTATTACAAAAAAGAAATAAAAAAAATATAAGTCCACCAGTACCGGGAACAGGGTCCGGGCCATCGGTGGTCAGGGCTCTTGAGAGAGTAACCTCCTAACAATACGCGTATTGAATCAAGCGCTTGATCCAGCCATCCAGCGAGAGCCTCCTCAGGTGTTGGTCGAAGCTCTTTTTATTAAGGATGAAAACGAACATAATTCCTATGAATCTCATCCATTACTAAGTAGGTACTATAAGATAACCTTTACGTAAATGATCTGATGCCAGACACTACGTATGAACGGAACATGTAACCGCTTACCAAACCTTTTGTTTGTATTCAGTCGAGCCATTGTCTATTCAGAAGTGTTTACCACCAAAATTAGTTTTGACGTAGACGTATTACTAAGTTATTGTTGACAATGAAAGCTGAAATGTAACATTCAGGTGTCTCATACAAAGGGTATTTGTGCTATCGTTGAAGGGACTGTCTCTGTGTAATTGCTTGAGGTGCGATAGTGTTTCTTTTCGGAGTTACTGTAATGAGTATCCGGCTCGAAGGACTAAAAACTGTTAAGTTAACCTTAACAGTTTTTTGTCCTTCGAGAACTTCACATTGGTGAAGATCTTAAAGATAGTGGTGAGAAATGAGTGTGAGTGGCCTGTATAATTTGCTGGTTCGAACTGAATTTAATTATAAGAAATAACGGTATGTGTACAAAGCGGTGGCCCAAAGAGAAGTCTCCTATATTGCTTGAAGAGCGAGTCCAAACTCCACGTAGCGTCGCCCGCGCACCACACCCGCGGTCATATGCTCACATAATTCCTTCAAATATTTTATAGTAAAAAGTAAATTCTGTACACTCTTTATTTTGTTATCGGGGGAAACCTTCAAAAGTCTTTTCTAGTCTTTGGATATAAGACAGAGGGATTTTTACTTCACTGAAACCAGTCCAGTATTGTCGCCATGTTGGGCCCCTTCTGTGAACTCGGAACACCCTGTAGAAACAACAGCAATACGATCAAATGTTTTCTCTTTAAACCTTAACAAAAAAAGATAGGTTTTTTTCAATTTCTGTAGGATTTTTACAAATTATGCTATTAGTGTAACTAATTATCAAATAGCTGTCTTACTAGGTACCTACTCCAATGAAATCTACGAAAGATACAATAGTAATTATTTTATATTATACAATACTAGCAAACCCGGCGAACTCGTTTCGCCACGCTTTTATGTTGAAATTTTTCCTGAATTTTCTTTGCTATAAACCTCACGGAGCCCGAGACCTTTCCAACGAATTCAAAACCGTGGAAATCGGTTCGTGCGTTCTGGAGTTGTAGCGTCAGGAAGGAAAACCCGACTTATTTTTATATAGTAGATTTTTTGTAGATATGATTTGACTTGACACGCAATGGAAAGTTCTACAAGTGCTAAAAGTATTTATGCATGTATTAATACTAGCTGTTGCAATGGCGCAGTGGTTGATCAACGTCGCCGTGGTCTCCGAGCCGTATTATGTCCTGCCCAGGAATGACTGGGTTGCGGACCTGGACGGCTCGGTGACCCTAATTTAGTCGGCCGCCGCCGGTACCCCGCCCCTCGATCGTGTCGAGAGAGGGCACGGGATTGTCGCAGCCCGGTTCGGGGAGATCGCCGTGGTAGGCGTTTACTTCTCCCCGAGCCGATCTATCGCCGAGTTCCACGACTCCCTAGAGGAGCTGGGAGACATCGTCGTCGCCCTCGGTTCCCTCCCCGCGCTTGTCCTGGGGGACTTCAATGCCAAAAGTCCGGCTTGGGGTTCCCGGAACACGGACTATTCGCGGGGCAGGAAGCCCGAGCGCTGGGCCCGTGCGCATGGCCTGGTGATTGAGAACCGGGGTTCCGTCCCCACGTGCGTGCGGTACATGGGCGAGTCGGTGGTGGACCTTACGTTTGCCACCCCCAGCCTGTCACCGCGCATCACTGGCTGGCGCGTTGTGGAGGAGGTGGAGACCTATTCCGACCACCGGTATATCCGGTTCGACGTCTCCGCCCAGACCTCAGACGCGCCGGTCTCAAGTGGACGGAACCTAAGTGGTCCGCGATGGGCGCTGAAGCAGCTGGACCGGGAGCTATTCCTGGAAGCCTCGATCGTGCAGGCCTGGGTGTCACCACCGGACAGGCCTGCCAATATAGACGACGAGGCTGAGTGGTTCCGGGAGGCCATGTCGGAGATCTGCGACGTGGCCATGCCCCGGGTCCGGCAAGGACGCGCCCGGCGTCAGCTGTACTGGTGGTCAAGCGAGTTAGCGGCGCTGCGCGAAGCGTGCGTTGCTGCGCGCCGCCGGTACACCAGATTCCGCAGGCGCCGCACCCGACCTCCGGATGCGGCGACTGTAGAGGCAGAGCTACATGAGGGCTACAGGGCAGCGAAGGCCGCCCTCCGCGACGCGATCTGGCGGGCCAAGGAATTGGCCCGCGAGGAGATGCTGGGGACTCTGGACGGGGACCCATGGGGCCGCCCCTATAAGTGGGTGAGAGAAAAGCTCCGCCCCTGGGCTCCCCGTTGACGCAGAGTCTCCGGCCTCAGTTCGTGGAGGACGTGGTGAGCGCCCTGTTCCCTCCGCGAGGGGACCATGCTCCCCCGCCCATGGCTCCGTCTCCGACGGAATCTGAGGAGGAAGCTGACGCGAACGCGGACCACAGCGACGACGATGTCTACGATGCTCCAGAGGTGACCGAGGTAGACCTGAGAGTGGCGGTACAACGGCTCAAAGCCAAAAATACCGCCCCAGGACCCGACGGCCTGCCAGGAAAAGCCTGGGTCCTGGCCTTCGGGACTCTCGGGCCTCGACTAGGGGGGCTCTTAAGCGCGTGCCTGGAGAGGGGCCGGTTCCCGCTTCCTTGGAAGACGGGGAAGCTGGTCCTGATCCAGAAGTCCGGGCGCCCTGCGGACTCTCCGTCCGCATTCCGGCCCATTGTGCTGCTCGACGAGGTGGGCAAGCTCTTTGAGAGAGTAATTGCAGACCGCCTCGCCGGGCACCTGAATCGAGTGGGCCCGAACCTGTCGGAGAGCCAGTTCGGCTTCCGCAGGGGGCGCTCGACGGTGGACGCCATCATGCGCGTGAGAGCCCTCACGACGGGGGATGCAGTGGCCCGGGGCAGGGTCGTCTTGGCGGTGTCTCTGGACATCACCAATGCCTTCAACACCCTGCCCTGGAGTTGCATCAGGGAGGCACTCCGGTATCACCGGGTGCCGACCTACCTCCGCCGAATAGTCGAGGACTACCTGACGGACAGAGCCGTCATCTACCCCGGTCACCGGGGAGAGTGGAACCGGCGAGAGATGTCGTGCGGTGTTCCACAGGGTTCGGTCCTGGGACCGCCCTTGTGGAACATCGGATACGACTGGGTGCTGCGCAGCGACCTCCCTGACGGCGTCAGCGTAATTTGTTACGCTGACGACACGCTCGTCCTTGCACAGGGAGAGTCGCACCAGGCGGCGGCCGACGTGGCGACGGAAGCGGTCGCGACAGTCGTTCAGAGGATCCGGCGGTTGGGACTCGACGTGGCGCTGCACAAGACGGAGGCCATGTGTTTTCATGGCAGCCGTAACGTGCCACAGTCGAGTTACAGCATTACGGTGGAAGGAGTTCCAATCGGCGTCAAGAGGACGATGAAGTACCTGGGACTCGTCCTCGACAGCCGGTGGAACTTCAAGGAGCATTTCTTGAGTTTGGCCCCAAAGCTGAACCGTACAGCAGCCGCCCTCAGGCGACTGCTGCCCAATCTCAGCGGGCCAAACGCTTCCTGCCGTAGGCTGTATGCTGGCGTCGTGCGGTCCATGGCCCTCTACGGGGCCCCTGTGTGGGCCCTGAGCATCCGGACGCGACCACAGAAGCTGGTCGCATGCCAGAGGGTCATGGCTATCCGAATGATCCGGGGATACCGCACGATTGCCGGCGAATCGGCCAACCTGCTTGCCGGATTGCTGCCTTGGGATCTGGAGGCGACTGCCCTCCAACGCGTCTATGAGTGGCGCGTGGAGGCGCAGCGCCGGGGCGTGACCCCGCTGCCTCGCGAAGTCGAGGCGCGGCGCGAAGGCCTCCGGCGCGATCTCAGGGCAGTATGGAAGGAACGACTGTCGCGACCGACGGCCGGGCACGCCGCAATTGCGGCGGTAAGACCCCTCTTTGAGGAGTGGCTGGAGAGAAGTCATGGCGTCCTGACCTACCGCTTGACGCAGGTCCTCACCGGACACGGAAGTTTCGGGAGGTACCTGTGTCTGATGCGAAAGGAGGAGACGCCTGGGTGTCACCACTGCGAAGATCGCCCGGAGGACACGGTGGAGCATACGGTGCAAGACTGCCCGGCTTGGGCGGAGCACCGACGTGTCCTCACGGCTGCGATAGGCGGAGACCTCTCGCGCCCGGCATTGGTTGCGGCCATGCTGCGGGGCGAGACGGAGTGGGAAGCGGTCAGCTCCTTCTGCGAGGCAGTAATGCTCGTTAAGGAGGAGGCAGGCCGCGAGCGAGAGAGGACAGCGTCCTCCCTCCGCCCCAGCCGCAGTGGTAGGCGCCCACGGCGACGGACGTCGCTAGATGATCTCCGGCCACCGTAGGCGCGGGCATGCGGGCAGCGAGTAAAGGGCAACTCGCTGCCCGACCAAGGACCATGCCCGGGTCGACGGCGCGTTGTGTCCCACGCGCGCCTCAAAGAGCGTCAGCATAATGACGGGGCCCCCCTCTCAGAGGGCCAAAGCCTGCCGGGGTTGCGGGATTATTCCCTTACCGTGACCCCGGAACATAACAGGCTATGAAGGACACCGTGGATTTTAGTCAGTAGAAGTCTGACAGTCCCTCCCGCCCTGCCCGGGGTTGGAGGACTCATTTGATGATTTTACCACGCTAAAAAAAAAAAAAAAAAAAAAAAAAAAAAGGTTCGCCCGGTAGAAATGTGTTAATCCAAGTTATAAGCTATCGGTTTACCAAATTTTATATAAATCTGTTTAGTAGTTTTGGCTTGAAATAGTAAAAATATCCATCCATCATTATAAACTTTAACTTTTAGTATTAGTAGTATTTGATTTTCTTTTATCTGTAGAAACACAGTGACGTTTGAGAGGGTTGTAATGTATTCACAAGATTCAATTCACGTAACAGCTAGAGCACGTTGTAACCTTTAGCATAAAAATGATTGCGCGTCACACTACAGTTTGTTTTCTTTGGGATTACGAAGGTGTAAAACGTGACATTTACTTCTACGTTAGAATATATAGCATTAGAATATATCATAGCGTTAGAATATATACATATATAGAACAAGATAATTGTCAAAGTCATATTATTTTTAAAAACAAGCTTATATTGTTAAAAAATACTTACGATATACAAAATAATCGTCAAGGCAAATCAAAAGATTTTTAAATTCAACCCGTCTTATTACAAAACGAGGTCTAACTATAAACCCGAAAAAAAAGCGCGGGAAACTCGTACTCGGTGGACGCGTTCTTTTTGCTTCTCATTTTTAAACTTGAAATTAATTATTTATAGTATCAGTATTCGTAGTTTTAGTGTTGTAGTTTACCTCTTTTAATTTAGTTTTAGTGTTTTCTATCTTTCTTCTGTAGTGGTAAGTGTTTTTTATTGTATTTCTAGTGTAAGATGAATGATCCGCCTGATCCGGGGGACCTAGTTCCCCCGGCAGGCAGTTATGTTACAATTCAATCAAACGAATCAGGAATGGAAACTGATGGGTCACGGTCATCAGTATCCAAAGCTCTGAAACGGAGTCGTGTGCATGTGTGCAAACACTGCAATAAACGTCGAAGAACCCGGAAAGGCCACGGATCCGAAGCTTCGGGTTGTGGTTGTACGGACACGGTGGACACGAGTGTCACTATTGAAAACGAATTAAATACCCGGAATGCCCCCCCTACTATCTCATTGCCAGTTTCTTAGACCCCCCCATCTCAGACTCCAGTTCCCGCACAAATCGGTCGAAACTTGTACAGCAAAACGGACATTGCGCCTTTTGTTGTACATGTACAAAGAAAATTAACAAATTCTAATGATGGTTCTATACTGCATCCCATCGCATTTGGGAGGTTCTTAAAACAGAATAACTTTCAAAACATAATTAATGGCAGTGTTAAGAAAATTGGGAGAAATAAAATAAGCATTTCCTTTTCTGATTTTGCGAATGCAAATTCTTTTATCAATCATGATAGCCTCGAAAAACACGATTTTAAAGCATTTATTCCCACTTTTAACGTTACTAGAATGGGCTTAGTGCGTGGGGTTCCTGCGGAATGGTCTCCGGAGGAAGTCATAGACAATATATCGGTACCAATTGGATGTGGTCCTATTTTAAAAATAAGGCGATTAAATTTTAAATCTATTGTAGATGGCACCACAACTTGGAAACCATCACAGTCCATCGTGGTAACTTTTGACGGACAGATCTTACCAAAGAGAATTTTTATTTGCTATAATGCTTTGCCTGTTGAATTATATATCTTCCCTACAGTACAATGTTTTAGTTGCTGCCGTTTTGGTCATACAAAACTGCAATGTAGATCCAAACCCAGATGCTTCAGATGTGGCCAGGCACACACTGGGGATAGTTGTGAAACAGATGAAAGGAATGCTTCATGTTGCCTTTGTGATGGATATCATTTTGCCACCAATAAGTCTTGCCCTGAATTTTCAAGGCAAAAATCGATTAAAACATATATGGCTCATAATTCAGTTTCATATGCTGAAGCAGCAAAACTTCATCCTGCTGTTACTAAATCTTATGCTGATACTCTTTTATCTTCTCCTGTGAAAAACATTCCTAACACTTTTTCATCTAACAACAAAATACCTACTACTACAAGCTACAAAAAAACTGTATTTCTTAAACCACATTCCCCTCCCAAATTCGAACAAGGATACAATAAACAAGCACACAATTCAATAATTCAGGATTTTAATTCTCACCAAACTTCAAATGGTAGTGCCTTAAATAATCAAAATATTGAAAAAAAATCCAATTTTTCTCTTAATGATTTTCTTTCAGCATTAAATAGTCTCCTTTCTCAGTTCAACATTTCACCGTCCAACGCTGCTTCTTCTTTTAACATACCCCAATTTATTTATAATGGACAACACATCCAAAATAATCCAGTGGAACTGTCGCAGTCTAATAAACAAAAAAAGTGATGTCATATATTTATTAAACAAATATGAACCTTTTGTCTTTGCTCTAGCAGAGACATGGCTCAAATCCCATCACATATTTAAAATTAATGGTTATTTAACCATTAGAGAAGATAGAGCTGATGGGTATGGCGGTGTAGCCATACTTATCAAGAATTCTATCCCTTTTTCATTAGTTACACTACCTCCTCATAGTGAGGAAATATCTATTGTAGCTATACAAGTATATAATACTTGCCTTGTATCTATATACATTCCTCACCCCTCTTCTTCTGTACTACAAGAGATGAACAATCTATTTTCTTTTCTTCCAAAGCCATTCTTAATACTGGGTGATTTTAATTGTCATCACCAATCATGAGGTTGTTCAATATCTAATTCTTATGGGGATGAATTACTAGATATTATAGACAATCATAATTTATGTATCTTGAATTCAGGAGCACCCACTCGTCGATCAGATCCTAACCAGAACCAAAGCGCGATTGATCTTTCTATCTGTTCTCCAAACCTGGCTTCTTCGTTAACTTGGCATACCCTGGCCTCTACTTTTGGTAGTGACCATTTTCCAATAGTAATTTCTTATCCTCTTTCTAAATCAAATACATCAAAACGGAAATCAAGTCTCAAACATAAAGTACCCAATAGTAATAGTAATGACTGGGAGAAATATAGGGATATTGTTGACAGAAAGGCTGCTTCATTGCCTGTTATTTCTAATGACAACCAAAATAGTTGTGCTGAAGCCTTAGCATGCATATTGATCGAAGCGGCGAATGAACTATTTCCTGTAAAAAATAACAATGCTAGATTAATTCCATCACCTCCTTGGTGGGACTCAGAATGCAGCGAAGCAATTAAAAAACGTAAAAGGGCTGAATATAACTATAACCATAATATGTCAGACATTAACTTTGAAATTCTCACGAACATAATATCAGAAACCCGCAAACTAATTAAAAAGAAAAAATTTGAATCTTGGCGTAACTTTTGTTTAACTATCTCACCGAATACTCACCCCACAATAGTCTGGCAATATATTCGTAGATTTAGATCCATTTACAACAACTATTCTCCTATCCCTGATTCTTTAGCAAGCAACTTTTTAGATAAGTTAGCTCCACCTTGGGTTCCTGAGAATAATTTACCTCTCCTAACCAATAACCAAAATATTAATTCAACGCTAGATTCTCCATTTACACTGACTGAATTAAAAGCTGTTATCAACAAAACTAAGGATTCAGCTCCAGGTATTGATGGCATACCATATTCCTTTTTTTCCCATTTAAATGATAACGTTCTTAGTTATTATTTACAACTCATTAATTCTGTGATGGAAACAGGAAATGTCCCTGTTGAATGGAAACGTCAAATAGTGTTGCCATTCCTTAAACCAAATAAAATGCCTTCTGATGTTTCATCATATCGTCCCATAGTTTTGTCTTCAATTCTTATAAAATTAGCTGAACATTTAATTAAAAATCGCCTGGAATGGTTTGTGGAAAGTAAGGGCCTTCTGGCAGAATCACAGTATGGCTTTAGGAAAGGAAAAAGTACCACTGACTGTTTAAGTATATTAACATCTGATATTAGAATATCATTTTCTAATAATCAAGATACCGTTGCGGTTTTTCTCGACATAAATGCAGCATACGATAATGTTATTTTATCAGTCTTACAACATAAATTAAAGGCCTTGCAGGTTCCAGTAAACTTGGTGAATTTTATCATGAATATTCTGGCCGAACGGTCGGTCAACATGTCAGTAGGGAACCGTGAGATATCTCAAATTGTATGGAGAGGTCTCCCACAGGGTTCTGTACTCAGTCCGCCTTTATATAACATTTACACTTTTGATTTAGATTCAGCATTAACTAATTATGTTAGGGTACTTCAATATGCCGATGATTTGTTGTTATATACTACAAACTATTCTATTGAACAAGCTAGTTTTGATATGAATTCCGCGCTATCCGAATTGGGTTCTTGGTTGCATCTGAATGGTTTGGAGATATCAACATCTAAAAGCGCAGCTGTCTTATTCACCCGAAAACGTAACACTCCTCATATTAATATCCACTTTAACAATACTCCCATTCCATTCACAGACAATTTCAGATATTTGGGTGTCATTTTAGATTCAAAACTAAGTAGTGTTCCCCATTGTGAGTTTATTAATAATAAATGCGAAAAGCACCTAAACATGCTGAGATGTCTATCTGGAGTGTGGTGGGGCGCACATCCTTTTTCTCTCAAATTAATTTACAATGCAATAATTAGAAGTTCATTAGATTATGCGTCATTTACTCTTGAACCAGGTAGCGTTATGGCTTTTAAAAAATGGGACCGCATCCAATATAAAGCATTAAGAGTTATTTCTGGTGCCATGAAATCCAGTCCTACTAATGCATTGCAAGTTGAATGCGGAGAAGCTCCTTTATATATTAGAAGACAGTATCTCTCTGATAAGTATTTATTCCGGATTATACAGTTCTCTAATCACCCTCTACTTCCTAAACTACAGCTTTTGGTTACACTGATAGATTCTTCAAATTACTGGTCTCATAAACGTCCTCCTTGTTTAGTTGTAAGTTACAAAAAGTACCTTTCTCTATCTTCTCCACTTCATCGCTCTAATAAACTCCCCATATTCAGCTGTAGTTACGATAGTTTACTATTTAGGCCCAAAATTAAATTCAACAGCTTTAGTAAATCCGACCCCAATGTTTGTATAAACTTCAATAATTTTCTCACTGAATATTCGGACTTCCATCATATTTTTACCGATGCTTCAAAGCTTTCTCCAACGAGTTGTGTTGGGGTAAGTACTTTCCATCCCCAATTCAACATCGTGCAAAAAGTAAAACTCCCTCCGGAGACATCCGTTTTTACGGGAGAATGTTTTGGTATTTTAAAGGCTTTGGAATACATTCAAGTTCTTCAACTTAAAAAGGCTATCATTTTTACAGACTCCAAAAGTGCTCTTCAAGCCATTGATAAATGCCTGTTGGGAGATAAGTCCCGTTTTCCTATAATTTTTTCGATAAAGGAATTTGCGTACAGAATCTTTTCCAAGGGAAATGACTTACTTTTTGTGTGGGTTCCAGCCCACACTGGCATTGAGGGTAACGAAGTGGCGAACGTTCTCGCAGGTGATGCGGTGCAGTGTGGGGACATAGTACCAAATAAAATTTTTTGTGAAGATATTTTAGAACTACCCAAAACTTTTCTTCGGGACACCTGGAAGGTGGCCTGGGAAACGAGCAGTGCATTGAAGGGCCAATATTTTCACACGATTCAACCCGAAGTTTCTGATAAACCGTGGTTTGCCAAGGCTAAGTTTGGCAAGATGGAGACTTCCACCCTCATACGTATGAGGCTGGGTCATGTTTGTACTCCAGCACATCTTGCCAGACTTAAAATTAAAGACGATCCCAGCTGTTCTTGTGGTCTGGATGTGGGTGATTTGAACCACATTTTTTTCTCCTGTCCTCTTTATAACCGATCTTCCTTTCTTAGTGACCTTGTATCTCTCCATATTCCTTTTCCTACTTCAATATTTTCCCTACTGTGTACAAATAGTTTTCCTGTATATAAATGTATAGTATCATTCATTATCGTCAATAACATTAAATTGTAATTTTAGTTGTATTGTAAATATGTTTTTGTCTTTCATCACTCATTACTGTCATTTTTTATTGTATACTGATCCTATATCCTAAATTCCGTATATTCCGCTTTTAACAATTTTAATATAATCCCGTTTCCCTACCTTTAATGAATAAAAAAAAAATTAATAAAACATGACATTGGTTCAATGCACAAACCGTGCGGGCCAAAGAGGAGAAAAAAAAAAAACGATAAACCCAGGTTTAAATCAAAAATCAATTTTTGAATGTCGAACTTTATTCCAACATGCTATAAAATTCTAAAATGCACATTGACAACTTAGACCGGGATCTAAACTCGGTTTTAGTATTAATAACTGTACGACAGTAGAAATAAAGTTCAAAATTCAAAAATTCATTTTTGTTTTAACCAGGCTACTGAAGGACACCGTGGATTTTAGTCAGTACAAGTCTGACAGTCCCTTCCGCCCTGCCCGGAGTGGGAGGACTCATTTGATGATTTTAGCACGCTAAAAAAAAAAAGACTTAAAAAAAGGAGGTTATTTAAGCCATGTATTCACTGAGCAACAATGTTTCGGATACACAGTTTCTGAAACATCACGTAAAGTGTTCTCCGCCGCAAGTGGGGAGCACCGAAACATACTAATATACACGTAGTTTTTACAGAAACAAAATTATATGTTTCTGAAACAAAATGATTTGTTTCAGAAACACGTAGATTTTGTTTCTGAAACAGAGTTTATAAACAATTGTTGCTCAGTGAATACGTGGCTTTAGACGAGTGTTCAACAGACGTTTAAAAGTTTTTGTGGTACGGCGCTCAGTGTTTATAAAGAAATTCTTAGATTGTAGCTTGTTTTAAAAAGAAAAAACCTCCAAAACAAAATAAAATTAGTTTTCTTTGTCAAAGAAAAAGAAAATTCTTGATTTAATTAATGTGATAAATATTGACGTAGTCTGTCGATTTCGAATATCGATTTGTTTACCGAACGATTGTATGATGGAAAAATCACGTGGATTTTTCATTGGTCTCGTGTTGCTTAAAAACTCCGTAATTTTTCCATTTGTCGACGAGGCTATGATAAAGGGTTGTACTACCTTTCTTGATTGGTTATTTACGGTTGGCTATTGTAACTCTCCACGAAATCTGTTTGCCAATCCAAAAATAGATTTTTAATTACCTAATACCATTTCTATCGACGGGCTAGGTTTTGTTTTTATTAATAACGTAGGAGATTGCAGATTTTTTTAACGTAAAAACTAAATTTTTGATGCGATGTGAGGTTCTGACTTAAATAAAAATGTTTTCAGCTATTAATTAATATAAGTAATACGCGTTGCCTCCAATTAGAATGTGATCAAAAAGAATAAAGATTAAATGACACCTTAACACCTTAAACAGAAATGTTTCAACCTGTTTGATTTAGCAAACGTCATGACAGAAAAAAGTACATAATGGCCTTGCTATGCTTGCCATTTGATCAACACAGCAGCAGTATAATTTATGCCATGCCTCAATTAAACAGCTATTCTGTCTCCAAGATATTTCACCCAAAAATCTAAATGCTTCACGAATGCAGTGAAAGATTTATCAGTACAAGCAAGCGCAATAAAATATGGCCACCTTCTTGAATTCCGATGACTTCCAAAGGGACTTGGCTCGCTGATCACGTGTCTATCAATGCCAGAGACGTCGCCGAGGATGGCCAGTTGCGACACCAGAGGCAGCTGCGACGTATAAAACCTACTGGCAGACGAGCTAACATCACGAGTCCTGTTGTATCTATCAGTACAAGCACCACCAACCCAATCAAAATGATGAAGTTTGTGAGTATCATTTTCATCACACATTGTGAAAAGTTCCTTGAAAACAGTGAAAGTGATATAGAGAATGTTTGTGGGATAGTTTTCTATTGAAAGTACATTTCCTATTTTTTGACCTTGTTCTCAAAATATAATGTATTTAGAAGACATCCTTCACTAACTAGGCCAGTCCGAGTGACATTGAGTAATAAGGAAAACGGTCACTAAACTGTGTTCCACACTCACTGGCAGTACTATTAAAGGCGACTTGCCCTGAATATTTCTTAGTGACAAATGAGTAAACCCAACCATGATTAATTTCTCATTTCCAGATCGTTGTCCTTGCCGCGCTTGTCGCCATCTCCGCCGCTAAGCCTGCCTTAGTGAGCGCTCCGTTAGTAGCTGCCGCACCCGCCGCGGTAGTAACGGCATCCAGTTCGCAGTACTACCACCGCTTCAACAGCGGACTTGCCGCTTACGTCGCCGCTCCTGCCGCTTACGTCGCTCCCGCTGCCGCTCCTTATGTGGCTGCACCCTACGTAGCGTCCCCGTATGCCGCTCCTTACGTTGCCGCTTCAGCACCTTTTGTTGCCTACTAAGTTATCTGCCGATATTTCATGAGCTCATTGTGATACTACGACTTAATTTCTGCACTGGTTGTTGATAATATAAAGATGTTTTTGAAGAGTTTTTGGGCTACATTTTATTTCCTTTCTACACATACATAATCTTGTGACAACTTCGTGTCTAGTCTTGAAATGATTCAGATGTATGGGCCTTAAACATACCTAACTGGCTTGATGTACGTGTATTAGGTAGGTACACCTCTGCTTTACTCTCGCTAATTATTCATAAAAGCTTATAAAGATTAAGCTTCGTATTTATAAACAGTCATGCGGGTATTTTTTTAATACATTTTATTGAATACCACTAAACACGTGTCAAATATTTGATCTACGTTAGGAAATATCCAACAAGAAATATGATATCAATCCATTTTTTTTCTGACTTGAGTCTGAGTAAGCACCAATTATGTAGTATAACTATAAACTAATATAATTTTATGACTAATTGACTACTAGAAATACAAGTTATTGAAACTTCAAATAAATAACTAAATCAACACTTAAATTAATTTGTGGGAACTTCAAAGACGGTTCGTAGAAATCGCTTCAATCAAAATAACTTCAGCGAATCACTAAAACATGTGTATGTATTTAGGACGTCGATGTCGCTATACATTTAACTATGTATGTTAGGCAAAATAAGTACCTTAAAAGGTTTCTTTGATATATTTCAGTATATTTAATTTAGTTAAGGTGAACATAGACGTAACGGTAACTAGGGCCTAGTTGGCTAGTTGGCTAAATAAGTTAATAGCCTAGTTACTAGGCTATTAAATTATTTATAAAAAACATGTCCTGATAACAGGATTTATTCGTGCGTTTACAAGTATTAAACGTACATTAACTACATGTACGTCATACAAAATATTTGTTGCGGGAGTAGAAGCCGCTACTGGCAGCGCAACAGCAATCTCATCTCTATTACTCATGATCCCAGTGGTGAGTATCCCGTAGCCATACCTACGCATATCTTCCCTAACAAAAATCTTTGACAATTACATTTGACAATCACATTCTTGTTCCCTAAGATAAACGCGCAGGACCAACCGATAGACGGGGGCATTGTACCGCCAACTTCCAAACTCCGGGCAGCTACTGAGAAACTCTTTTAAAACCCAACAGTACTTTATGCCCGACCCGGGAATCCAACCCAGGACTCCACACTCGGCAGTCGCACTTGCAACCACGAGACAGTAAAAGTTAAAGCAGTTAAAGTTTAAACATCTATACATATAAATAAAATCTGTTTGTAATAATGAAATAACCGTTTTTAGTACATGCATACGAATATATTTACGGTACATACTCGTACACCAAAATATATTTTATTACCATTTTTGTTTGTGTGTTTGTAATGGCTAATTCTGAAATGGCTGGGCCGATTTTGACGGGACTTCTATTGGTAGGTAGCTGATGTAATAAGGAGTATCGTAGGCTACTTTTATTTTATAAAAATGACTTTGTTTAATAAAATAAAACATTGTTGAGTTCCGACATCCACGCAAATGAAGTCGCACAGCTAATTTTTAATAAACAACTTTTCATCCATCCATCCATCTTGGGCAAAGGCACTACAGCCTATCTGCAGATCCCACTGGCGGAATAAGGCCTCACCAGGGCTATCTGGTTCGCGACCACCACCCTTGTCGGCATCATGTGGAAGAAGTTCCAGCTATGTGGATCAACTCGCTTCATGTTTGCTTGTGGGTTAGATTGAGATTTAGAAAAACACATTGCAAATAAAAATACGAGTAAGTAACCGTCCTCTAAGGGGGTGTAAAGTTTTGATGTGAATAATATGAAAAAAAAACACCTTAATGAAGGACACCGTGGATTTTAGTCAGTACAAGTCCGACAGTCGCTCCTGCCCTGCCGTGGGTGGGAGGATACATTTGATGATTTTACCACGCTAAAAAAAAACTTTATGTAGTAAGTTCATCCTGGAAATTGAATTCTAAAGAAAACGATCACCTTAAAAATATTTCTTCCCTTCAGCTACGAGTACATACAAAGAAGTTCACAAAATTCCCTTCCAACAAAGTGGATTGATGTCCGTAATTGAATTATTTGTCAATGACAAGTTTTTTTTACGCTAGGCTTATTGTCGAGGCTTTCTGTGAGTTAATGTTAATGGCACAAGGTCTCTTAAAGGACTTCGAATGTACTTGTTTTGTTATGAAAATTAGGTCTAGGTTGTCTACTGTGACCTCCTGAATACAATATGAAATCTGTAAATACTCGGATAATATTTTGTAGGCATAGCAGGATGTTGTTTAAAATATTGAGTTGTGTTAGAATATTGGTCAAACTATCTTCCTTTTGTTGTGCTCATAATTTACTAGCACCATTTATATAATTTACATTTTAATTCAAATTCTTAGTAATGTTGATAAGATAGCTTTTAAAGACTGCTTTGTACATTTACCACAGGCGCTTATTTAATCGCAATGTATTAAGTTGTTATACACATGCCGTTTAATCGTATAGGTAATCAAATAGTAGAACATATTAAAAATAATAAAGTGAATAGAAAATCAATAAGCAAAATGAATTTTTGAAATCACAAAGTTGAATAAGATTTTAGTCAAACAATTAAAACTTAAAGCGCCTAGCAAAATATTGACAGCATTGCACTAAGCAGTCTTAACTTGAAGGCGCCTAGAGCTCTAGCACAATAAAGAATACTGTAAATCGCTATAGATTTATACCTAGCTATATAATGATTACTAGGCGCTACAAATAACACTTCCAACAAAACAACACTGATGGATGACTGCTAATTGAGCCCAGTTCTCGTTATTATTATATCAACCCAGTGTCCGTGTCCCACTGCTGGGCAAAGACTTCCCTCTACTCCCTAAATATCTTTAAATTTGGAGCAGTTTTGAACAAATATTTGTATAATCAAAAATTGTTTCGGGTCTTGGTGTTTGTGTATAAAAGTTTACTTTGTTATGTAAATGCAAAATACGACACAGGATTTATTCGTAGAGTGGGGTATATAAAAAAAAGGAAATAGAGAACACATTCGTTTGTTTTGGTCAGCAATTATGTGACATTCGGCAAACATGACCTGTCCAGTTTCAGCTTTGTAGCTTTTTCTCCCAATTTGGAATACAATATTGTGTTTGTTATGCGGTCTGAATGTATGACTCCCGGTTCCCATATTCAAGAGTACAGTCATCATTTAATACATTTCACTTGGGCTTGATGCAACACGTTTTCCTCTTTTATTCATTCTGTGACAGACAACGCATCGCGTCGCGGTAACTTTTATGTGGATAAAAGCGTTTAGAACTTAAAATTGGATTTAAATAAAAAAAGTTAATTTTTTTAGTTAAATGTATTAATTATTAATTACTCTATTTTTATTTCGTGTATTGTATCGATGACTTAGTTCTCATTACGATTTTGTAGCTTTGCTGGTATTGATGTTTTATGTTTTTAATAAATGCGGCTAAGTGACAAAATAATTGCAGAAATCGGAAGATTTTGAAAATTAAATTAATCTGCCAACGTATTCTTTTCTAGTATTTCTAGAAAAATCCGTTGGCTAAAACATAACCAATTTTAAGACAGCCTAAATTGAAATAATTTACATTCTCAAAAAGCAATTAATATTGTGATAGGTAGAACAAAAGAAAACATAAAATTACCTTCATAATTTAGCACAAGATTTCCATTATAACTTTGTTTTCCATTTTCAAGGTCGATTGTAATAACAACATTTACAAACAAGCCTAAAATGGTTAAATGAAGCCATAATATTATATTATGTGCTTCTTTTACGATATTCCTTGTAACTTTTATTCATGATTTACGAACCCTTTTGTTATAATTGTATTGATCATAGAGTCATATTCAAAACCAAAAAGTTTGGAAATTATAATTCAGTTTATGCTGTGTTCTTCAACCTACGCAGAAAAGCATCTTTGTTTACTGCCTTTTACGTATAAGAATTATAATATTGTTTATGGAAAACATTCTGAATACAATATAATAAAAACAACTTTTAGAGGATTTTGAAGTACAGGAAGCTTAAAAGGTTATTTCTAAATATACATATAAGCTACTGTTCAGAATAAAACAGCAATTTGACGCTGAAAGCTAATGATTTGGCCTTATGTACAGACGCCAGCACATCAAGCTACCACGATCTGTCAAATTTATTTAATAGATTTTCAACCTTATCACAGTAGTGGAAGGTTAATGTTTGATTGGTATAATTTGACAGATTCGGATAGTTTAAGCGTCTCAACATTCAGTGTCTAAACACTTTTGAATTCATATTTATAACTTCTATCGAGCTAAGCCTTTAGGCGCCGGCCACATAGAAAAGACGTAAGACGAGGACGCGTCGCGGGCGGGCGTTAAATGTATGAGAGTCGCGCCGTCTCTTCTGTGTGTTTAACGTCGCGACGCTTCTATACATTTTGTATGAAAGAGACGCCCAAGAGACAAATGTCTACGCCCCGTCTGCGTCTTACGTCTTTTCTATGTGGCCCGCGCCTTATTCAACTGGCAATTAAGTATACACAATAATAGCTAATGCAATCCACACATTACAAGTGGTCACGTTACATGGACGGTTTTTTTTTTGGAAACGTCTCAATATGCCTTTCATCTCAAATTCTAAAACTTTTTTGTGAATGAAGGAAACATTTATAAATAACCTTCCCGTGACTCTTTACTACCATTGTTAAATCCACCTGTACACTTAAGGTCCTGGCACCCACGCTATGCGATTAAGAAGTTCCTGCCAACTCGCGGGATTGCTTAAACAGGATACCATGGCGGTGGAACACAAAGGACAACCGTAGGAATAGGGTGGACCTTTTTTTTTTTTTAATAATATTCCACTATCACACAACGCCATCTAGTCCCAAGCTAAGCAGAGCTTGTGTTATGGGTACTAGACAACTGATAAACATACTTATATATTTCTAAATACATACATAATTATTATAGATAAATTACACCCAGACACAAAACAAATGATCATGCTCATCACACAAACATTTGTCCTGGGTGGGAATCGAACCCACGACCTCCGGCATAGCAGTCAGGGTCACTAACCACTTAGACCAACAGGCCAGTCGAGTCTTTAGTCAGTAAGAGTCTGACAGTAGCTTCCGCTCTACACGTCATGACGGCAGGATACGTTTGACGATTTTACCAGCTTTTACAAACTTATTTTATAATGCGGACAGCGAAGGAGTGGAACTCTCTGCCTGCGTCTGTGTTTCCGAACACATACAACCCTAATCTCTTCAAAGTTAGAGTTGAACAGGCTTCTTCTGGGTAAACTCGCTCCTCTCGTCGACCTTGTCTATAGTCACTCCTGACCTAGGCTGAGGTCAAGAGCAAAAAAAAATAGCTTGCCCCAATCAGTCTGCTTACCCGTGCCGTAGAAACTGGTGAAACGATACGAATGAGTTTTCCTCATAAGAAGGAAAACAACGTCTACAGTGGATATGTATTCAGTACATTTTCGTCTCTCAATGTGCACACCCGTCTTCAGTGGTTACCACGGTCCTGGAACGTAAAAGGCAATTGTTGGAAGAACGGTGCAATTCTGAAAGTTCCTTTTTCTGAAATCAGCGCGAGGTAAGGGTCATTCAATGATTCTAAACCTAAAAAACACCTTAATTCTAATCCATTGTTGATTTGCTTAGAGATTAATTAAGCTAAGAATTGTATTGAAACTCAATCGTCAGCTGACAAATATGTCAATTAAGCAATCTAAAGTAGGTTAGTGGGAGCGATAACTAGGCAAATACGATATTACGAGTATCGGTGTGTCCGCTGGTACTTTCCCAATGGCCCATCGTTATTATTCCCACGACGTTTTCAATACGATTTTTGTAGCCATCAAGGTCCGTGTCCTTACCCATTGTACCATTAGGTATTCCGCGACACCCGCTACGTTGCCTCACCACGATGCAAAATTTGTTACACCTATATAAAAGAGGGGGTCCAATATTCTAACGCCCGCATTATAATATCAAAAGCGGCCGGGACAGGGCCCTCAAAATGATACGAACGGTAAAGTCGTAAAATTGATTAATATGACTCAAATGTTGACATTGAATGTGTGTGTGTGTAATGTGGAATTTTTGGTTTCAGGTATTACTGTTATCGTCTATATGTGGTTTGGTGAGAAGCTCGGGAGTGCACGGAGATGGACTCGCACACTTCAGCCACGTGGCTGCTATAGGACATGCACCGGCAGTCGCTTTAGGACCTGCACCGGCAGCCGCTCCAGCACCCGTGGTCACGGCTGCTAGCTCGCAGTACTTCCAAAGAACTTACAACCGCCTGGTTGTACCTCAAGCAGTAGCTCCAGTTGCTCCTGTGGCGCCTCCACCTGTACAACCAGTGTTTCATGTTGCACCTCAGCCTGTACAACCAACTTTCCAAGTTGCTCATGTAGCACCTCAACCTTTGCAACCAACTTTCCAAGTTGCTCATGTAGCACATCAACCTGTGCAACCTACTTTCCAAGTTGCTCCAGCCCCTCCCGTATTTGTGGTACCTACTAGAGAAGTTCCTGTTGCTGTAAACCCACCGCCGACCCAAGCTGCTCCAGTTAATCCAAACGTAGCCATAGCAGTTGCGACCGCTCACGCCGCCGCGCCTGTTGCCACTATTCTGCTACCGCCATATCCCTTCGGATTTCCGCCAAACTTTGGCTTTATTCCGCAACCCACAAATGCGCCTGATGAGAACAACAAGGAACCGACCACACAGTCAACCACACAAGCTCAGGCGACAACGACACAAGAACCTGAACAAACCACGCCTTTACCATCGAGCAGTGATGACAACTTTGTGCAACAAGCTCTGCCTTCCGATGAAGATACGAATTTCAATCAGTATGGCCCACCGCTAGATGAGCAGTTTCCACCTAATCAACCTGATCCACAGTTCCAGCCGAACCAACCTCGTCCACAGTTCCAAGGACAACAACCTCAGGGACAGTTCCAACCACAACAGCCACGACCTCAGTTCCAAGGACAACAACCACAGGGTCAGTTCCAACCACAACAGCCACGACCTCAGTTCCAAGGACAACAGCCACACGGTCAGTTTCAAGGACAACAACCCCAGGGTCAGTACCAACCACAACAGCCATGGCCTCAGTTCCAAGGACAACAACCACAGGGTAATTTTCAACATCAACAACCACGGCCTCAATTCCAAGGACAACAACCTCAGGGACAGTTTCCACAGCAGCAACCCCGGCCTGAGTTCCAACCAAAGCAACCACAGTTTCCTCTACAACGACCTCAGGGACAATTTCCACCGCAACAGCCTCAGCCTCAATTCCCGCCACAGCAACCACGACCGCAGTACCAACCAGTGTCACAACAACCACGACCGCAGTATCAACCAGCACCACAGCAACCTCATCATCAATACCAGCCTCAGGCACGACCGCAACAACCCCGTCCAGTGTACCAAGCTCCTCATCAGCCTTGGCCACAGCAAAATGGCCACCCTCAGAAGCTGAAGACGTCAGTGGAAGTCGTGCCCGTACCGTTGGCATACATCACTCCTCCACCACATCATCAAACCCACGGACATGTGAAAGTAGTGAAACATGTCTACACATATGCACCTCCTAGTCATTCAAAACTCATAGTGAGACCTGTTAAATCAAGAGTTGTGCGGTTGGTAAAGATAAGGAAAGTCCATCCTCAAAATTTAAGAGCTAATGCTAGAGATATTGAAGTCACTACCTTCAGCCCGTTTCCTAGGCCCAACATTAAGCCACCTAAAGTATAATAATAAAATAGTCAATTTGTACACTTGTTAATAAAAATGCACATTGTAAATATGATTAAGAATGAGATATTATAGATATATTTATACTTTTGTATATGTTTGTTTTAATTACATACAATTCCTAAGTCATTGCGTTGTAATAGTCTCGGTCTAGGCCAAGTGGACGTTATTAGTTGTGCAACAGTTGTGTTGCTCGGAAGACGTGCATGCTTTGTCAATGACACTGGACCTATAAAGTAATGTAACGAAAGTGACATTTGCATGACAAGCAAGGGGTTTTCCATGAATTTATGATTGTGTTATGCGCATGATGATGTACTCGTCATATTAATTTTGGACTTCACGTAGCATGATGCCTAGAAAATTGGAAAAGCTGTCAGTCGCAACGCTTAGAAATAAGATATGTACCTAAATGTTTTCCTTAAAAAACGTTTGAGTTTGTGATATGTTTGTTTGTTTGGCGCTAAATACAGCCTCGTTTGAGTTTGTGATAGACTGGTAAAGACAAATATTTAATTATGTTTGTTTGTGGCGCCGCCTCGATTTTAAGATTTTAGTTATCGTATTTAAGCGACGTGCATCTCATGCTTAGCGATAAGATCGTGTGTGCCAATATGTTTTTCGGTGACACGCTGTACAACGATGAGAAGAATTACTAAACCGAACACATTGCATCGTGTTCGAGATTAATAAAAACTGACTTTATGCATTACTAGCGACCCGATACGTGCTTCGCTACTTTGGCAGTAAAATCCCCATTAACAAAATGATCCGCCATATTTTATTGAATTCGACCGATTTTGTGCAAACTTCACATAAACCAACTACTAAATAGTCTAAACAATGCCTAAACATTTGGTTTAGATCCGTGAGCCCGTTCTTGAGTTATAAAATTACATCTAAAAGTGGCATTGATTTTTATATATTGAATATTGATATTGATTTTGTGTTTCTATTATGACAATTTTGGGTATTTATTGTTTATAGACGTCATTAGAATTCTGGAAGCCATCATCATGTCAGCCAACGGCCGTCCTCTGCTGAGTGTGCCCCCAAATAACACCAACCATCTTTTTTTTTAGCGTATTAAAATCATTAAATGAGTCCTCCCACCCCGGGTAGGGCGGGAGGGACTGACAGACTCGTACTGACTAAAATCCACGGTGTCCTTCAATAGCCCTTTATGTTCCGGGGTCACGGTAATGAGATAAGTCACCGCCAACCATCCCTTAGCAACAATTTTTATGCTGAGATCAAATAAAGCCATACCCAGTTGCTATGTTATTCAAATTCATTCTAGTAAAAGATTTTTATTAAATTAATCAAACCTCAAGGTTTCTTATACTTTAGCTAAAGTAATTGCCTTGAAACGTACTGGAGTCGTTTGTGTATTCAGTAGACACAATAAAATCGTGCGTTAGAAACACTTATACTTAATTTCCTCAGTACAACCAACAAATATGGTGATTTTGTGAAACATTACTTACTTAAAAGTAAACAGTAACATTACTTAAAAGTAAGTGTCTTTTCAATAGGCAGTCGCTCCTTGTAAAATACTGATATCCAGCTGCATCTGGTTCGACTGGAAGCCGATCCCAATATAGTTGGGAAAAGGCTAGGCAGATGATGATGAAGTGTCTTTTTTCTATTGTTTCTCCTAAATTACTTGAGATTCATAAAATAATAGGTTCGTTCCAGCAAAACGACTCACGATTGGCGCAGTGGCTGAGCGATCGACTGCTGTGCAGTGTGTCGCGGGTTCGATTCCCGCACGGAACAAATATTTGTATCAAGTAGTTCTTCTGGCTCTGGGTGTTTGTGTATGTGAGTTTCTATGTTTTAAAAGGCACCCACACTACAGGAAATAATACCTAGTGAGTAGTGTAGTTGCCCACATTTAAAAAAAAAAACGTATTCATTTAGTCTAGTAGGTAAGTATTCTCGGCCTGCTCTTTATGTAAATCTAGCCACTTATTTAGTGAAAGAAACATTATTTTCACAAAATATACCTTAGGAAATAGAAGTGATAATTGCGAGTTTTATCTTTTATATCTGGTTGACCGAGCTTCGCTCGGTTTTTAAAATGTCAATATCTTGAGAACCGAGCTTTTCTCGAACCTGGGACCTTGATAAATCGATTTCTTGAGCCGAAAAACCCCTAATCTGTAACTTTCATGAAAATCCTTGGAGCCGTTTCCGAGATCTGATTATATATAAATATACAAGAATTGCTCGTTTAAAGATATTAGATTAATATTTGCAGGGAATTCTTCTCGCATAAAGACATTTTTATTTCAACTAAGCGACGGAAATAAACTCCTAGTTGAAGCATATTATCAGATATAATAGAAAATGAGTTCCTTGAACGGATTGCAGAAGCTAGTATCCACCGGACTTGACATTTAGAATAAGGGTGCTTGTACACGGTGCATGTAACCCGCGCCAGTAAAGGTGCGGGTTACCCGCGCGAGTAACATGCGCAAGCTACTTGATCAAGTTACCCGTGGGGTACTTGTACATAGCACATGTAGCTTGAGCATGTTGAGGCACTTGGGCAGGTTACATGCGCCGTGTAAAAGCACCCTTAATATGATAAATGGCGACGCGGGCTTGGTACGTGAGACCAAGATTTATAATGTTACATGTGGATTTTACTTAAATAATTAAATTTATGTTGTATATTACCGAGCTACAAGCATGGGTTCGATTCCCGCGCCAAACAAATGTTCATTTGATCTACAAGTTTTTATTACGAAAGTTGTGTGCATGTGTATTTAAACGTTTGTAAAATCATTTACGATACAGGAGAAATTCCTTGATAGTAGTAAAGTTTTTTTCAACGTTAAAACAATTTAAAGTGCCTACTCAAATTATTCGACTCCCTACGTTTTTTTTTCAACCGTGGACGGTTCCGACTGATGCTGATAAAAGGTGACTTATTAAAGTCAGTCACTATAAGATTTGTAGGAGAGAACCCAAACAAATTCGTAAGTTATATGGCAGTGACGATATTTAAAGTAATAACAGAGCCTGTAGCCAAACGGCAAGCGACAATCGTTAACGTTCAGCAGTCGCTAATACATTTTCAACTTTACACCCCTGAAAATCTAGTAAAGACTGCTGAGCGATAGCGAACGCAACAAACGAAAACGATCTGTAATCTTTGATAGATTTTCAACTTTATGCGATGGGGTATAAAGTTGAAAATGTATTAGCGACTGGTGAACGTTAGCGAATGCCGCTTGCCATTTGGCTATAGGGCTTGAATTATTATCTCGTAACGGTATCATCTTCCGGCGGTGTCCTCGCGGCGTAGCAATGATCGTAGGCGCGTAGCACAGAGCTAATATTAGTGCGGCGTAGCATTACGAGAAGATGCTACGCGGTACTAAAATTAGAATGCAGAACAATATTTTCGTAGCAGGTTTGTTGAATACCAATTTATTAGTGAACTAGACATTATAAACAACTTATTTAAGGATTGCAATAAGTTTCCAATGTGAAAATCACAGCTGAAAACCTATTTTTTTTTACTCTCTCATTCATCGAATATTTTAAAATCTGTACGGTCAATACGGTCTACTTTTTCAAAATCACCTTAAAAAACAATAAAAACAACTACATATTACTATTTCCCACACATCCCCTGAAATAAATCTCCATTCGTCAAGACATGTGATAATGCCCAAAACTGGTGAACTAGTCCAATAATGTAAGTCTGGCCAGCTTTACTGTCGTAATGATACGCGTCCCCGTTGCGTGCCCAGCGTCTAACGAGCCACTGCAATCGGTGACGAAACCAAACACAAGGTGAATCTTACTTCGGTACAGTATAAAAGGTAATGTCACCAAACTGTGGACATCACACTCACATCTTCTGTTCAACAGACAGACACAACCATAGCAATCAACATGTACAAGATCGTGAGTATTCAGTTGTTTTTATTTTTTAGTTAATTTTCAAACATGACGGACTTCTAGAGCAAATTTTGCAAATATTTACCTCATTTCTTGGTATTAATATTAGTCATTATGTTTTTCCAGGTATTCTTCCTCGCCACCCTGGCTTTGGCCACCGCCAAGCCCAGCGCAGTGGCCGCTCCTTTAGTCGCCGCGGCCCCTGTGGTCGCGGCCCCAGCACCCTTTGTCACCGCCTCTAGCTCGCAATACATAGCCAGGAACTACAACGGCGTGTACGCTGCCGCTGCTCCTTTAGTCGCCGCTCCAGCCCCAGTCGTGGCCGCTCCCGTGGCTGCCCCATATGTCGCCGCCCCATACGCCGTCGCTCCTGCAGCTAGATTTGTGGCCCCCGCTGCTGCTCCCTACGTAGCTGCTCCTGCACCAGTCCTGCCCGCTTACGCCCGGTACGCTGCTGCTCCTTACTACGCAGCGTCTCCTTACTTCGCCCCCTCTGCTCCCTACATCGCCCTCAAGTAAACTACGACTGATACTTAGCCCATTTTTGTACTGAGAATTATATATTTATGACTTATTTGTGATTTTATTTTGTTACAATTTGCCAACCACATACGTACAAAAAAGCAGAGGATAACGAATATTTATAAGAACAATACTAAATTACGGTCTTATAAACTACACAACACCATAACATGATTATTCATTAGCACAATGTCACATGGGTAATTACTTCTTTCACAATTTTAATTGCAAATTACTCCAATGTCCTTCGTCTTGTCACCATCAATCCATAGAAGGCGCTAATTGCGCATGTTATGGTACGTGATGGAAGACGTGTGTTCAGTTTCAAGGAAGTTAACCAGTCCTTGACAAAAGTAACTCATTTACCCTCATATACATGGTTTATGTTACATAAAGAAGCCGCACAACAAAAGGAGAAATCAGAATGGCCTATTTCCGTACAAAGCGATAATGTTTTGATAAACATGTCTAAGTACATAATCACAAAGAAAAAAACTTGTTTGAAGGTCTTTACTGATATCGATTTTAGCTCACCGCTAAAAGGTATGACTAAAATTATAGTATTTTAGGCACTGAATACAATAGTAACCAAAACGATGAATAGGGCTGTATTTGAGGGTTTTCATACATAATGTTGTGAGAAAACTACGCAGTATACTAGCTGCTTAGACTCCCACACTGATTCGTGAACTGCGATTATTTTTCTTTCTACTTGTTCTATTTATGTTTTATTTCAGGTCCCTCAAGGAATTAAATTTAGGCTTTACTTGACTGTATTTATAAGGTAGCTTTTATTTTGAAATATTTATTCGTACCAATTAGAAAGAAATGCAAAATTACTTAATTAGAATTTTAAGCAGATATTTATTTTAGAAACGGATTGATATATGGATGATACGAGTATTACACAAAAATATTGGACAGGTGTATCGGGTTTCGCATAAACAGAAAATAATTTGTAGATAGAAAAACGCTATGATCATGAGGCAAATTCCAGTCAAACCTTTGTAGAGTTATAGGTAAATTTTCTTTCTGTAGGAATTTTACTTTGAAGTTGAGCTATGTTCTTTTTTTTAGCTTGGTAAAATCATCAAATAAGTCCTCTCACCCAGGGCAGAGCAGGAAGGACTGTCGGACTCGTACTGACTAAAATCCGCGGTGACCTTCAAAAGCCATTTACGTTCCGGGGTCACGATAATTCGTAAGTCCCACGACCACGGCAGGCTTTGGCCCTCTAAAGCGCCGTCGTCATTGTGCTGACACTCCTGGGGCGCGCGTGGAACACAACGCGCGCCGCGCGCGTGGGCAGGGTCCATGGTCGCCCAATCTCATAATCTGTTTTGAATAAAATATAGATTTATGACTTTGTGAGCTTAAAATACAGGGAAAGTATTAAATAAAGTAGGTAATCTTATAAAATCAAGGGTACTTGGATTAAAAACACCTACGTAAACATACAACAAAGTGAAAGACTAACACGGGAGGAGATTGTTATTACTCTCTAATATTGAATGAAGTACTTACCTTCTGACATAAATATACAAAGGTAGAACCTCATTTAATATTTAACTTAGTAGTACGTAGCTAAAGCTCACTCCACCGTTAAGTCACATGCTATGCGTGCGATAAAATTGAGCCCTACGTCAAACGGAACGCCTAACGGGGTCGAAGCGTGGGCGGAGTTTTTGTCAAGCTCGAGATTCTATAAAACAATTTAATAAAAACCTGAACACAATCTTACCGAGCAGTCACGTGGACCGAAATGTGTTTGTAAACTTTTCTTTCACTCTTTGCCATCTGCGTTACACGTGCTGCCTTAGAAATAAGGCCTTACTTTTCCTTTGTGTAAACAAAGTTAATGCCTGTGTTACTTGCCTTATCATTATTAAGCCAGACAAGTCTAAAGCCTGAACTCTCAAATGATATTTTAGAAATGTCATCGGGTTATTCAAACTGATTTTAGATTCATCATTCGTGTGAATATTAATTGTTATTAAACACGAACACGTTCGATTCCTTTTACGAATCTGAATTGAAAAGAAAAAATAATCAAAAAGTGAAGAGTCATTTCTACTTTAGACTAATGGATAAGACATGTCGTATACAGCATGTACCTACAAAGGGCAAAGGCCCCGTTGACGCGAATATTAAATGCAAACGTTGGAAAAAATGACCTATTTCAGTCAGTTTAATGCTAGCATCATTTTCGCTTCGCTTTTCATCCTTTTTTACGCTTAAATGAAAACGTTGATTAAAAAACCTACTTAGAAGACAGGAGTAAACAGTTCCTACTTACCTTTTTAATTTTATTTTTGTTCTTTTAAAAATAGTAGGCGCCCATTTTAGCGGACTGTCTTAATTTATTTTGCCGTCCTAAAAGTGCTGATTCACAATCTTACTTGATTAAAACGTCTTTTGATTTTAATTTTTTTCACACCTTCTTCATGTTGTTGTTAGAAAATAAGCAAAGTAAAGAAGTGATTTAGGAATAAAAATCTCTAGGCAAAAAATCTTTCCACTCGATTAATTGTTCTAATGTTAGTACGTCATATCAAAAGAAACGGTGTTGACATTTAAATCCGGGCTGACGCGGGCGACACAAAACACTTAAAATATTGTTATTAACAGGTGTTTTCCATTAATTAAAATAAGGGCAACGTGAAATTACGAGGAAATTTTCTGACGACTTTTGTACAATAAAAACCGGCCAAGTGCGTGTCGGGCCACGCACAGTGTAGGGTTCCGTAGTTGCCCATCAAAATACTTAGGCAAACTGATTCGCTGAATTTAATTATAAAAAGAAGAATTTTCAAAATCGGTCCAGGAGTCTTTGAGAAATCGGGGAAAATACATTAAAAAAAAGATTACGACGAATTTAGAACCTCCTCCTTTTTTTGAATTTAGTTAAAAATAGTTGACGATAAAACCTACCTATCCCCAAAAAACATACCTATAAAAGCTGTAAAAATAAAGTTGACAAACTTACATTTGCAGTTGTCTCCGATACATTTTGTTTAAGAAAATATGATATCAAGTACATTTTATAAGTTGGTCGACGATTACTCGTAAAGTTGTAAAGCCTACTTAGTCATGATAATTTTCTTTTAAACTTCGTTATATATACTACTATTGTGAATTTTTTCACACCCCCAAACATAACCGTTTAGCTGGTAGAGGGGGGGGACACTCGAATCGAGCAAAATTTAGCACTTTAAAGCTTAATATTTCACAAACGAATTTTTTTATCAAAAAATTGTTAATGGAAACTACCATTATTTTTTAAAGACCTATTTAATGATACCCCACAGTAAGGGGTACGCGAGAAAAAAAAAATCCTCACTTTACGTGTAAGTACTGGAGGTACCCTAAAAAAAAATATTTTACTAAATTTTATTTTACCACTTTTTCGGCCCAACAAATCTGTATATTTACACCAAATTACAGCTCTCTAGTACTGTGCGTCTCTGAGCTAAACTGCGGACAGACGGACGGACGGACGGACGGACGGACGGACGGACGGACGGACATGGCGAAACTATAAGGGTTCCTTGTTGACTACGGAACCCTAAAAATACGCCTTTCCCTTTAAAACCACAAGTGTATATTTGCATGTCGCAAGTTGTTTTTAGGCTATAATACATATAATAATTTACTTTTTGTTTGGATAATTGAAGTGAAATGCTATATGACTGTGTTGCTATGTGTATGTAATGCTATAAGCGCAAAACTCGGGAACAACAATTCGATTAATTCCTATTGTAATTTTCTGGACAAGGTTTATGTTAAAGGAAGCTTATTTCCACCTAATATCTTTAAGCGAGCAATTGAGCTTTTGACTGGCCTGTTGGTGTAGTGGTTAGTGACCCTGACTGCTATGCCGGAGGTCGTGGGTTCGATTCCCACCCAGGACAAATGTTTGTGTGATGAGCACGATCATTTGTTCTGTGTCTGGGTGTAATTTATCTATAATATGTATGTATTTACAAATATTTAAGTATGTTTATCAGTTGTCTAGTACCCATAACACAAGCTCTGCTTAGCTTGGGACTAGATGGCGTTGTGTGATGGTTGTGGAATATTATTATTATTATTATTAATTCTTGTATATTTATTTATATATAATCAGGATCTCGGAAACGGCTCCAGGGATTTTCATGAAAGTTACAGATTAGGGGTTTTTCAGCTCAAGGAATCAATTTATTAAGGTCTCGAACCTGGGTCGAGAAAAGCTCGGTTCCCAAGATATAGACATTTTAAAAAGCGAGCGAAGCTCGGTCAACCATATATTTTTTATCATTAGCCGAAGCAGAAGCAGAAGTAAGTCGCTAGTTAAAAATAAAGTCTAATACACATTTTAAGGAGTATGTTTTCCTGACATCATTTCTCCGTATCTGCGACGTGCTTCAGAATACAAATCGCTCGCACTAGTGACGTGCTACGCGATTACAATTCGGAGCATACATGGTGATTCTGGTCACTGCGCATAATATTGGGAGCGTCCTACATCCGTGAAATAATTCGCCGATTGTTTTACATAATTGACTTATCGTCTGCTTATTTTTCCCCAACATTCGGCAATGGTCTACGTTTATTCTTGCTTGTGAAGATGTGTTCACTTTTTGTGTCACCGTTTGTTAAGCCACCTTTGTTAGGCTCCACTGGTCTCTGATATGATAGCTATAGACTTTTCTTATACTATACTAAATAAATATTATACTAATTATTTGGTTGAACACGCTAATCTCAGGAACAACCGGTTCGAATTGAAAAAACTTTTCGTTACTTTAAAGCCTATTTTTCAATGAAATCTATAGGATATACAACATCACGCTACATCTAATAGGAGCGGAGCAGCGGGTGAACCCGCGGGCAATAGTTGATTACTTCAGTTGCGTTCATTCATGTTTTATCGCGATATTTTCAGTCACAGATGTCAAAGATGTCCAAGATCAACTTAAAAAGTATATTATATGGATTGCAAAAGACACGTAGATACTTGGACCAGTTTAAACTCAAAGCCAGGAGGCTGTGAGTTTAAACTTGACAAGTATAAGAGCATAAGAGGCGCGGGGTTAACCTCTGGGCTATCACAAAATTCCATTAGTAAGACCATACTGTTAACAATGAGAAAATAACTGTGCCTGTCTGTCTATTACCATTTCATTTCTAGCAACTGAATTTGTTTGGCAGATCACAACAACAAGACTAGAATATAGAAAACCACGTATTTTCGTAGTACCTACGTTCCTTGTGGAATAATGTCTAACAGCCAATGGCGAAACAAAGTATCTAGTTTTTATTAACGGGAAAAATATTTCCTGAAAAGGTTAGTAGAGAAAGAAATATTTATTTACTTACCTATCTGTCAACGAAACTTTCCAAGTTCCAATAAAACCAGTTCTTGGTATCTTTTTATTATGACAACCTTACTCCGAAGCAGTTTATTACAAAATCCGAGTAAAAGGAATTCACCAAAGAGAAATACTTAAACAGAAACTGTCCTTGACAATTAATTAATTGGAATATAATTTCAAAGAATCCTAATCTGGAAAAACAACAAAAACACACTTATTATCTGGAAGCCTTTCTGTGGGTTCTGTGAATACCTGCCGTATTATTTTAAACATAAGTAAGTAATTTATTGACGGTACTACTTCGTCCATTGTCAGAAATAAGGTTGTTTTTTCATGTCTTACGTTTTCTTTTATAACTCCAGAGATCATGAACATCGATATCTACTCTTCTCCCACGTCGGCTTCTAGTCCCACTCAATTTCAATCAAATTCAATATTTTACATGGAGCAATTGCCTATCTGACCTCGACAAAGCAGTTACTGGGTAATTAATACCCTTGGTAAGACTGGTTGTCAGACTTTCGAGCTTCGCACTAGCAAACGAATGTCAAAGTCTACAAATAACAGCCTAGACAAACGGCTTTTATGTACCTTAAAATATGAAAAGCGATATCGTAGCTCATATGTTACAAAGTGTCACAAAATCACAGTTAACCTAATAGTTAGCCGACAGTGATATATCGTTTTCCAAGCATTCACTAAAATGATTGACACTTATTCATATTATGCACATATCCTATTCCAGGAAATATAGGATTAATCTGCTATATGTCGGTTTTACTCGACGTGATCAAACGGCCTGCATTAGCATTTGAGCTCGCCTACACTATAAATTACTAAATGGATTGTGCACTAAACGCATTTGAAAGGTAGGTAATTTTATATCTGTCACCTTCAATCGACTAAAAGACTCATACATTTTAAATTCGCTAAATGCTGAACTAATCAATGATTTTCGGGTAATATTAGACCTAACAATTTAGATTTGACTTAATGACATGAATATTTAATTTTCGAACCCAGAAGGTTATTTATGGCCAAGAGCAACCTCAAAAAGAGATCTATGATGGATCAATGAAGAACATAGTAATAACTGCTTGGCGCTGGTCACCGATAGGATAGTGGTCCCGAGCCACAGGCGGATCCCACCCACTCCAAATAATGCAAATTTCGTCCACCCCAAATAAGCGTGCATTAGTTATAAAGTTATGAATAATATTTGGAAGTGCCATTGTTAGTTTAAGGCACACCATTACCTATTTCTAGGTACGCATATTGAATATTGATAGACAGTCTACAGTCAACATGAATCATTGTTTAGTAACTTTGTTGGTATGTGTACTACTACTTAGTTAAATATGTCTTTTGCTTACTAATACAGTGGGATTATCATAAATTCTATGATGTAAGGTTGAAATAGCCATTGTTTAGTCATTCATTGATCAACGTGGTCACCGAGGTGTTCCGCAACGTAGGGACGGAACGGGTCACGAACTTCGTTCTTAATCGTCGCCTGACCAGCCAGGATCTAAGGAGGCACGCTGTTTTACATGACATGACATCGCTCTTGGAGATAGAGGCCGCCGTGAAAAGCGGGCCGATGCCAGTTGGGGTTGCGCGCGAATGATTCATATATATGTATCCCGGGCCCGTGATCAATGTTCCTTGAAGGAATAGTAGGTTTTTAGTCCGTTTGAGTCCGACATTAACCTCCGCTCACCCCAGTCGGATGGTATCCATGAGGATTTCCCCACTACGACGGAAGTCGCGCTAACACTCGCTCACACTCATTGTGGTGCCTAAGGATAATTCCGACCAAGAAATTCATCATCATCATCATCATCTCAGCCATAGGACGTCCACTGCTGAACATAGGCCTCCCCTTTTGTTCTCCACAGATACCGGTTGGAAGCGACCTGCATCCAGCGTCTTCCGGCGACCTTTATAAGGTCGTCTGTCCACCTTGCTGGTGGACGTCCTACGCTGCGCTTGCTAGTCCGTGGTCTCCACTCTAGCACTTTTCGACCCCATCGGCCATCTGCTCTGCGAGCAATATGGCCTGCCCATTGCCACTTCAGCTTGCTAATCCGGTGGGCTATATCGGTGACTTTAGTTCGTCTACGGATCTCCTCATTTCGGATTCGATCACGTAGAGAAACACCTAGCATAGCCCTCTCCATAGCTCGTTGAGCGACTTTGAGCTTTGAGATGAGGCCGATAGTGAAAGACCACGTTTCGGTGCCGTAACTCATCACTGGTAACACACATTGGTTGAAGACTTTCGTCTTGAGGCACTGAGGTATGTCGGACGAAAAGACATTGCGTAGTTTCCCGAACGCTGCCCAACCGAGTTGGATTCGGCGGTTGACCTCTTTCTCGAAGTTGGACCTACCTAACTGGACTACTTGTCCTAAGTAGATATATGAGTCAACAACTTCGAGTACCGAGTTTCAACAGAGACTGGGGTGGGCACAACATTGGCATTTGACATAATTTTCGTCTTGTCCATGTTCATTTTCAGCCCACCCGTTGTGAAACTCGGTCGAGGCCATCGAGCATCATGCTGAGTTCCTCCATCGACTTTGCCATGACTACGATGTCGTCGGCAAACCGAAGGTGAGTGATGTATTCGCCGTTGATGTTGATGCCAAGTCCTTGCCATTCCAGGAGCTTGAAGGCGTCTTCCATTGCGGCAGTAAACAGTTTCGGGGAAATAACGTCCCCCTGTCTCACGCCTCTTCTCAATGGAATCGCCTTCGTGCTCTGCTCCTGTACTCGGACCGACATGGTGGCGTTATTATACAAGCACTTCAACACCTCGATGTACCGATAGTCAATACGGCATCGCTGGAGTGACTCAAGTACCGCCCATGTTTCCACCGAATCGAAGGCTTTCTCATAGTCCACAAACGCTAAGCATAGTGGCAAGTTATACTCTTCGGTCTTCTGTATAACTTGCCGCAGCGTATGGATGTGGTCTATGGTACTGTAGCCTCTTCGGAAACCGGCTTGTTCGGGAGGCTGGAAGTCATCAAGTCTGTGTTCGAGACGGTTCGTGATAACCCTTGAAAACAGCTTATAAACATGGCTTAGAAGCGTGATGGGTCTGTAGTTCTTCAATAGGCTGTTATCACCTTTTTTGAAGAACAGCACCACCTCACCTCTACTCCATGCTTCAGGCGTTTTGCCCTCGAAGAGGACGGCATTAAAGAGCTTCTGGAGGACTTTAAGTACCGGTGTTCCACCCGCTCTCAGAAGCTCTGAAGAATTCCGTCCTCGCCCGCCGCCTTGTTGTTCTTAAGCTGCTTCAGGGCCATCCTAATCTCGTACAGACTGATGTCCGGGATATCTTCGGTATAATGTCGGGACAGCTTGGCTCTTGGATCTCCTACCAAGCTGTCAACGGGCTTTGCGACCGAAGTGTATAACTGTCCATAGAACCTCTCGATCTCGCCTAAAACCTCTGCTTTGGTCGACGCTATGCTGCCATCCTCCCGTTTCAGCTTTGTCATCTGGCTTTGCCCAATAGACTTGTCCTTTGCGAACACTTTAGAGCCTTGGTTTCGCTGTATGGTCTCTTTAACACGATTCGTGTTAAAGAGACGCAGATCGTGTCGCAAGGACTTAGATATACGTCTATTGAGCTGCCTATATGACTTCGCGTCATCGGAAGACTGCAGCTGTAGCAAACGTCGTTCAGCCATGAGGTTTAAGGTTTGCTCGGACAATTTCTGAGGTCTATCTTTACGGCAGGGTCTAAAAAACTTAGACCCTACCGTGCGGACAGTTTCCACTAGCCCATCGTTGATCTCGTCCACTGACACTAAGTTCTCAAGGCAAGCAAAGCGATTAGAGAGCTCGAGTTGAAAGCTTTCGGGGTTTTGAATATGGGGCCGAGTAGGTCGGAGCGTAGACTTCATCAGGCTGGACCTTTCAAGTTTAACATTGATATTCAGCGAGCCTCTTACGATTCGGTGATCGCTACCGGTTTTTACCCTGTTGATCACAGAGACATCACTGAATATCCGTTTCTTGTCGGTCATGAAGAAGTCTATCTCGTTTCTCGTGAAACCATCGGGACTCAGCCAGGTCCATTTCCTGTGAGGCGGCTTCTGGAAGAAAGAGTTCATCATGAAGAGTTCCTCTTTCTCCAGAAAGTCGGCCAGCCTCTGTCCCCTAGGGTTCCGTTGCCCATATCCAAATTGCCCCACTCTCAACTCATATTTTCTTGCCCAACTTTGCGTTAAAGTCCCCCATAACAACAGTGAAGTGGGTTTTGGAGCTATGTATGGCCCTACTTACGTCCTCATACATAGTCTCCACTTCATCATCGGAGTGTGACGAGGTCGGTGCGTATACCTGAATGACCTTCAGCGAATATCTTTTGGATATTCTGAGTATTAGGTATACCACCCTGCTCGACACACTGTCGATGGTTATTATTGTTTACGAGGGACTTGTGAACGAGAAACCCGACACCACCTTGGGACTGTTGGTCGCCCTCCCGGTAGTAGAGCAAGTTACCAGACTCAGGGTTACGGTGTCCTCCCCCTCTCTACGGACTTCGCATAACCCCATAATGTCCCAGTGTAACTTGCTCAGCTCCTCTTCCAGCTCGCAGATCTTTTCGTCAGTCCTCAATGTGCGAATGTTGTGTGTTACCAGGGCCAGTCGTCGTGGGGGTGGCCTAGCCGGATCTCTTCCGGAGATTCTTAGCACCCCCAGTTGACCGCTACCCGCGCCAGGGATAGCGGAGCTGCCGGGGACTGGGGGCCTGGTCTCTGTAGTTTCCATCTTGGGGGTAATTTGCCATAATCGCCACGCTTGGCAGGCGGGTTGGCGATCGCAGTGAGGATGTGCAGTACACGGAGAACGCTGCTGCCCGACCTCCGGTTTGTCCCTTAGTCGCCTCTTACGACACCCACGGGATGATTTGGGGGAGCGCAATTCTAAGCCGGCGCCCCACGGCGCACCAAGAAATTGCTTTTATATAATACTAGTGTTTGCCCGCGGCTTCGCTTGCGTTATTTTAGAATTTGAAAAACAATACGGATCGTTGGCGCCATCACGTAATTGTTTTCTACAGCTCTCTTCTGTTATTCGGGATGTAAGATAACATCCGATCCTGACAACGTATATGCTAAATTTTGGGACGATCGATTCAGTAGGTAGTAATGTGTGAAAAGGTAAAAAACAAACGTACTTGCATTTTTATTATTAGTTTAGATCAATAATGTTATATCTAGGTACATAGTTTGCATAGGAAACGTCCTTATTTGAGCGACATTAGGATTCAAAGAATCGTGTTTATTTTAAACATTAGACTATCGGTTGATTTACCGTATCGCTGCAAATTGAACGTACAATAGCATTGCTCTTCTCCCTTTAGCATTCCGCGTGATACCTAAAAAATAACTAATTATCTGACTCGACGAGTACAACTTGTCGTCGTTTAAAACAGAATCTATGCAGTGGTTTGAACACCAATTCAAAACATAAAAAAACACAATTTTTAATATCAATAATTCTAATAATCTTTAAAATTCCACACCTCGAAAAAATTACAATTTAAAAAAATATCCAACTTACTACCTACAATTTAAATCAGTGTAGATTTATATCCTATTGAAAAAAATAGTAATAATTTAAAATCGCGAATAATATTGAAATAAAAGTATGCACATTTTTTTAAATTATTTGAAACTCTCAGGACAAATAAAGAAAACTCAAAAAGTGAAAAAAAGAAACTGCGAGATTTGATCCAGAGACCCCTTGCACGAAAGTCAAGCAGGATACCAACCAGACTGGCTAGTACGCTGACAGTGATTTTCAAATCAACATGACTGAAAATCAACATATTATAAAATTGCTAATCCCCCAAAGGGAATAGCGTAATTATACATATCCTATTAATAGAAGAGCAGTTTAAGGAATATTTGGGGAAAAATTGACTAAATAATATCCAGTGGTTTAGCTTCCAACTATCAACAAACAGATAAAAACAACAAAATTCAAAATTGCTCATCTCCCAGGAAAAATAGCGTAATAATACATAGCATATTAACAGAAGCATATTATTAGGAATATTTGAGGAAAGGACCTTGCGTCATTTTGGGCCATCGCTCAACAGCGATGAAACCTATCCCAAATGAAAGCTTTGAGGATGTTAAGCATTTCTCATTATGGCAGCTAAGTCGAATTCGAGCGCCAACAAGGTGATTTCAAGCATCGAAAAAATTTTCCATTACCTAACCTAACCTGTGGCAATATTCTCCAAGGGATTCGAAACAGGTGTCATTCGAAGCGTGAGGTAGACACGATATACTTTGACTATGGCGACATTCTTCAAATATGTAAGGTTCACCTGGAATATCTGAAAATGTTATCCTAACCTAACCTGTGGCAATGTTCTCCAAAGGATTTGAAACAGGTGTCATTCAAAGCGTGTGGTAGACACGATATACTTTTACTATGGCGACATTCTTCAGATGTGTAAGGTTTACCTGGAATATCTGAAAATGTCAACCATAACCTGTGGCAATATTCTCCAAGGATTTGAAACAGGCGTCGTACATAAAAGTTATGCGTATTATTGCAATGGTCAATCAACAAGTTCTAAAAGTAGCTACCCAGATGTCCTTGGCAAACTCTTGCACTTATACGTCATGTAAGTTTATGTTTAAGCAGTTCTATCTCTGCTCTTCTCAATCTGACATCTCACCTCAGAATACTTTGGTTTTGATTTTTAATTCACTTCTTGACTTTGACTTCCATGTAATTGAATTTTAAACAAGTGTATATAGTATAATTTAAAATATTTTGTTTTATTGTATATACCTATTCCGAAACGTAATGTCCCAGAATAAAACTACGGAAATGTAAAGGAAGCTAACTAACAGCTAGGGGTAGATACAGACGACGCCTTGTTTCAGCCGCCGTAAACAGTCCAGAGTCTGTAGCCAAACGGCAAGCGACAATCATTAACGTTCAGCAGTTGCCATCCCATCGCATAAAGTTGAAAATCTAGTAAATACTAGTAGAAAAAAGAAAACGATTATTACTATATCTTTGATAGATTTTCAACTTTATATTAGGTATAGAGTAATAGATTATTCCCATCGAAATAAACTCAAGACGGCGGCGCGTCTTGTATTAACTGTTTCAAGTACGTTTCTGTCCAACAAAATGGGGGAGTTCTAAACCCAGGTCGAGACCCGCAGTTGAACGGGTTAACGGTTGTCCTCTAACGCAGGTGAAGAATGTCGCCATAGTAAAAGTATATCGTGTCTACCACACGCTTCGAATGACATCTGTTTCAAATCTGTTGGAGAATATTGCCACAGGTTAGGTTAGGTTGACATTTTCAGACATTCCAGGTAAACCTTAGACATTTGAAGAATGTCGCCTTAGTAAAAGTATATCGTGTCTACCACACGCTTCGAATGACACCTGTTTCAAATCCCTTGGAGAATATTGCCACAGGTTAGGTTAGGTTGACATTTTCAGATATTCCAGGTAAACCTTAGACATTTGAAGAATGTCGCCTTAGTAAAAGTATATCGTGTCTACCACACGCTTCGAATGACACCTGTTTTAAATCCTTTGGAGAATATTGCCACAGGTTAGGTTAGGTTGACATTTTCAGACATTCCAGGTAAACCATTCAAGGTAAATCATTTGAAGAATGTCGCCATATTAAAAGTATATCGTGTCTACCATACGCTTCGAAAGACACCTGTTTTAAATCCTTTGGAGAATGTTGCCACAGGTTAGGTTAGGTTGACATTTTCAGACATTCCAGCGAAACCTTAGACATTTAAAGAATGTCGCCATAGTAAAAGTATATCGTGTCTACCACACGCTTCGAATGACATCTGTTTTAAATCCTTTGGAGAATGTTGCCACAGGTTAGGTTAGGATGACATTTTCAGATATTCCAGGTGAACCTTACATATTTGAAGAATGTCGCCATAGTAAAAGTTTATTGTATCTACCACACGCTTCGAATGACACCTGTTTCAAATCCCTAGGAGAATATTGCCACAGGTTAGGTTAGGTAATGGAAAAATTTTTCGATGCTCGAAATCACCTTGTTGGCGCTCGAATTCGACTTAGCTGCCATAATAAGAAATGCATAACATCCTCAAAGCTTTCATTTGGGATAGGTTTCATCGCTGTTGAGCGATGGTGCAGCCTCCATACATTTTTGCCCGTGGTCCTTTGATCGACAACTTTACAGTAGTTTAAGAGATAGATCAAATCAAAAAACATAAAAAAATTCGAAAAAAAAAAGTTGATTTGGCATTAGAATCGATCCCTTATCTCGAAAAAAATACAAAAAGAAAAAAATATTCAATGTACAGGAATGACAGCTCTACGATTTTATTATATGTAAAGATAAAGATAAAGAAAAGATAAAGATGTATACATGGCTATGATTCTTAAAATAATTCATTCGCTGACAGATTCACTGTTAACATTATGTACTCGTACAACTAAGTATATCACTTGACAAGTTATATGGAACAGATATTTATAACTGATGTAAATATGATAAAGTAGTACGAGTATTCAATGTGTAAAAAACTTATTAATGTATATGCAAAATACTTATCTCATTTCTATAAAACATGTGCCTATTTCCCTTTATTTACAGTCAATAAATTATAAACTTTTGAACGTTTTATTTTCTAATGTTTCATAGAATTCATTATCTCAACGTTTATGTATACTAATCCAGTGCTCGACTAACAGATTTCTGGTTTATTATTGTTTGTAAATTACTTACTTAAAGTACCAGGCTGTATATTTTAGCTAACTAATAGTTTGTAGTGTTGCTCTAATAAGTTTTATCATCGCCTCAAGTCTTTATCGAAGTTCATAATTATTATGAATGAAATTTATTAACTACGTTTAACTTAGAGATGAACTCTCAATCAATGAATGGCTAACATCAAAACTAAATCCCAAATTGAATAGTTTAGTTGTTTGAATGATTTAATTTCCATCGATATTAATGTCATAAAAATCGAAAATTTGATTGTTTAGATGGTTTACATCAGAACGGCTAATCGTTTCTTGATGAATTTTTAACGTAAAGAATGAATTATTCCCGTTGGATCCCACTTTTGAATCCCACTTGAATATTTTTCCCGTTGGATCCCACAAAAAATTAAAATGTATTCCCGTTGAATCCCATAACAAATGAAAAACGTTTTATATGACCCGTAAGAGTTATTTTTGCTTTAAATTCCTGTGGATTCACGTTGACGAAGCAGCTGGCAATAGCTAACCATGTAAAAAATGTTACTAACATTTGTGTATTTCATGGTTTTGATATTTTCCTAACAAGTGTGTCCTCGGCCAGAAAGTGCATGAGCCTTGACTTTTAAATTAAGTTTTTGTTTGTTTCTAGCTTTATTGTATATTTGTGTTTAAATGTAAATAAGTTAAGCTTTGCTGATATCCAGATTCATAGTAGCTGTACTGTTCTGTGTTGTTCTCACTCATTTTTCAATCTGCTTCTAGAAGTGAAGACATTTAATTGGCTGTCTGTTTTTCACTCTCTGTTTTTTTATTATGTTTATTTTAGCTGTAAGTCTTCCATGCTTATTAAATAAATTAATAAAACCGAATGATTTAATTTTTTTTTAAATAATTATTATGTATATTATTTATTAGACCCCAAGGCCGCAGGCAATAAAAGTAACCCCTACTTTTGGCCCGATGGGATACTTAAACGTGTGTCTAATTGTTAAAGTTATATAATATTACCATGAATGGCCGGCAGTAAGACATATTCGGTAACCGATGGTGCCCATACGGTGCCTAATTGCGCATGCGCAGGTCCTGCCTAAGGAAAGTGAAACCGATGGCTACCAACATAGACGTAATGCTTGCAACAGTATGAACTATATAACGACACGTAACACATTCATCGATACATTTCAACGTTGACACTCGACTGACCGAGTTCAGTTATCAAATTAATCAATATGTCATTCACAAGATTAGTAAGTATTTGGATCATTGGCAAAAGCTCTCCAATGCTAATTATACCATTGAACTTTGATTAATTATTCTTAATGTTCCTTTCCAGGTCATTTCCACCATCGCCATCATAGCTAGCTGCAATGCTAGCGGCATTGGTCACATAGCTCCTGCATTCAAAGCATTATCAGTGGTTCGATATGCGCCATTCTACAACTTCCCGAATGGAGCGGGAGTGAGGTCCATACATGCTGTGGCTGCACCAGTAGCATTACCTGCTCCAGTGGCACGTGCTCCGGTGTTTGCTGCTCCTGCGCCAGTATTCCCGGCCCCTGCACCAGTCTTCCCGGCTCCTGCGCCAGTCTTCCCAGCTCCTGCTCCAGTGTTTGCGGCGCCTCCACCAGCTTTCCCAGCACCCGCACCTGTGTTCCCAGCGCCCGCCCCTGTCTTCCCAGCTCCAGCTCCAGTCTTCGCAGCTCCTGGACCCGTTTACCCCGCACCTGCTCCAGTTTTCCCAGCACCTGCACCTGTGTTCCCCGCCCCAGCTCCAGTGTACCCAAGGTACGCCCCAGCGTTTGCTCCTGCCCCTGCATTTGCCCGTGCAGTTCCTGCATTTGCAGCAGCACCGTTCTCTCCCATCGTGAGGCCTGTGGCAGTACCCCAGCCAGCTCCACTATTCGCGCCTGCTTTCGGCCCCGCTCCTGTGCCCGTAGCAAGGGCACCCATCAGCATATCGCCCTATGCCCCTTACGGCCCAGCGCCCGTATTCAAACAGTTTGCGTGGAAGAAATGAATCTAGTCTTTATTAATCGTTATAATAGTGAAATTTTTTTCTAGTTAAGGCACTTAGTCATTACTTTTTATACCAAATTTTGTAAATAAATTATGAAAATATATGGATGATTTAATTTGATAACCTTATACACATATACCAACCGATACCTATCATGTTAATAAACATATATTTAAAATAATAATACACAAATTCTATAATAACGATAAAATTTCATTAGCAACATTCATCTCCTTTCTAGATGAAAAAATATAAGACATGATTGAAATATTGTTATTAACCCAACCGTAGCAACAGAATATTTTTGAAATTCTTTAAAGAAACGTTTTGCATTATGAGCTTGCAATTCAATTAAGAGTTCTTAATGAAGATTGCACTCAACGCAAAGAAAAGAAAATATGCAATTAAAGGCATGACCTCATTCCAATTGTTCAAGAAACATTTGTATATTCAAGATCAAGAATAATGAACACGAGGCAATGGGGCAATAAATATTTCACGAGGCAAGGAGAGTAGGAAAACTAAAGAACAAGTCAATATTCTGGTGAAGGCTGACCGATGTTACATACACCAACCCCCCAATCTGTCTAATTTTACCATTTGAACATGAACCTTAACGCTATTGTAGCGAGGCTGAAAATCGATTAAAGAACTTTGACGGATTGAGGTAGCTTGATGTGCTGACATCTGTACGATTCGCAAGTAACGAGCCGTGTCTTAACCTTTGCGAGCACTTTGTCTCCCCGTACTGACTGCACGAATGTTCGCCGTGGAACACATTATATTACGCCTCGTAACGAAGAGTACCATCCTTTTGAATAAACTTGAGGACATCTTCAAAACTACTTTTCGAAGATTATTTCGTCACGCTGACAGGGGCTTTACGAGACAGCTGAAGAGGGTGGCATGATTTAATTCATTGATATATAGAATCTATCACAACTTTCGTGTAAGTGTTCCGATGGACCCATAATCAGTCTCTTGGAGGACAATGATCTTTAAAACAAACTACTTAAATTATTATGTAAAAACGTTATTGTCTAGATTTTTAGGGAAAGAATAGAAAATTAAGCACTCATTTTGGCTCAAGCTGGGATATTGGTTCCCCAGTTGGTTGGATAAAAACGATCAAAACAAAATAAAGCATTGTGCGGTTCCAATATTGAGATTCCTGATGGCTCAAGCTTGTGATCATGCCGCTATATTATCATCTACCAACCCGCACTCGGCCCGCGTTGTAGATTATGACCCACTCCCTCTCACAGAGAGGAGGCCTGTGTCCCAACAATGGAAACATTTTTGTAGGCTGATGATGATGATGATAAAAGTGGTGACAGTAGTTGTATAAAAAAAATAGAAATAGTTTTGGTGAAGTGAAATAGTTTGAACGCAGCGTACTTATCTTAGAATAATTTTACCTATAAAATGGAAGAACTTAACCACTAAGCGTTTTAAGTGTTATCAGTGATCGAGACTTAACTAGTTGATCTAAGTGTCTATTACGATGAAATGAAAATTTCAAAGGGTTCGCCGAAATATAGTGTTAGCTGGGAGATAGTTAAATAGTTCATTCAGTCAATTAAAGTACAAATATTTTTTCAATAATATTTATTTTATAAAAGTATAAAAACATTAAACTAATCTTTGATACATATCTTTTCTATAGGAAGGTCAGTCGAGTGTTTTCTTCTAATCTATCGTACGTACGCTGGGGCGTAACCGAAGGGACCGGCGCGTACCAGGGGAGATGCTGCGTAGGGGTAGGGACCGGCGGCGTATGCTGCAGGAGCGGCGTATGGGCCGGGGAGAGCAGCGCCAGCGAAGTAAGGCCCGGCAGCGTATGGGGCAGCAGCGAAGGGTGCAGCAGCGTAGGGAGCGGCGGCGAAGGGAGCAGCGGCATAGGGTGCAGCAGCGAAAGGAGCGGCAGCGTACGGTGCAGCCGCAAGAGGCGCAGCCGCGAAAGGAGCAGCAACCAGAGGGCTAAGGGCCTTGCTGACCACGTTGACCTGCGCTGCATATGGAGGGATATTCTGAGGTACGCCGTGAGCGTAGCCTACTGCTGCCGGAGCAGCTACTAAAGGTGAAGCCACTGCAACTCCACTGCATTCCGCTCCAATGGTGAAAGCCGCAGCGATGAGCACGATCTGCAATACAAAAAATGGTAAAATAAGTTTCCAATTTGTATTCTATGGGTAATCATTGAAAATTAATGCTCGTTTGTCAATATACTTACAGATTTGAAAGAGAACATCTTGCTTGTTTTGGTAGTGGACCTTCCTTAACGAAAAGAGGATGTGAAGTGTGACTATCTAGAAAAAGTATCGCCTTTTTATACGTTGTTTATTGTAATTCACATATCGTACGACGAAATAAACATTTGACATATTGCGGCCGGTCAATTGGGATTCGCGGAGGCGTGCGCGGAGAAATGGAGCACATTGGGAAACTTCATTGTGAAACTTTTTTTCTTCGACGATGTGCAATTTCTGGTGCAAGACATGTAGGTACTAAGTGTCCATTGTTAAAGTAAGTGGAATTTGTGAATCGCAATCTAAATTCAAGACGAATTCAAGAAGAATTTGTAGCAAATCGAACATGTAAAGAATTGTGAATTTTTAAGCAAGGAATATTACGATACATCACGAGTGAAATATTTGGATTTATTGATGTACGAAATGGTGTTGCTGATGGTAGGCACATTTATTTAGCCTGCCTATAGTAAAAAACAGAGAAAATTTAATGTAACTCGTGGCTACGAGTAAGTTCCAAAACAAGTACCTTCAAAAAGACATTCAACCATGTGTCCAAAAATACCAAATAATAACACACTGTTCTCCAAACCTGTATCAATTCAAACAATGCAAGTCTTGTAGCTAATAGTACTGCATAAAATTAACTTACAAAGTACGGTATCGTGCAAACAATCAAAGCAGGCTCCGACAACAGTCAACCTTTATCAAAAGAATCACTCTTACTTAGTTTGAACGAAGATTTCTCTAACCCACCCTGACCCACTTCTTGATTAGAGATAACAAGTTAGATTTCGCCTTACAAGCAGTTATGTGTATGACATATGTGTTTCATGTTCCAGCGAATTTCCCTTCTGCCAGTTACATAACGTGCAGTGAAATTGGTGTGCACAGAGTTCAAATTAGAATGCTCGGTCCGTCAACCAAGTCTGGGTCACAAATCGACGGCAAGCCAACGGCGATGTCCTGCGCATTATTTAGCGACGCATACGCATGCCTTCTGCTTCGCCCGTGGTATTGCTCAATGAAACCGACAGTGGTATAAAACGTGACGATGCCCTGGAGACGGCACAGTCCATTGGATTTTTCAGTGTAACCACTTGTGAGCAGTCACACACCCCAAGTATAATGATCGCCAAATTCGTTGTGAGTGTTTTGTTTGTACTTCCTTGATTCTTGGATTCAGTGCTATTATTTCTCCTCTTATTAATTACTCAGTACAATACCAAATCCTCAGAAATTTAAAGTTATTTTATACACAAACTGTTTTAACTTGCCTTAAAGACATCATAACAGTCCTATTAGAAGTTTATAACTAACTTGGTTTTATTGCGCAGGTTGTTCTCGCCGTAGCGATCGCTGCCGCCAATGCTAGCGCTGTAGCCGTCGCTCCCGCTGCTTTGGTGGCCCCAGCGGTCGCACCTGCCGCGTACGTGGCCCCATACGCCAGCTCCTACTCGTCACACGCCGTCAACCACGCCGTGGCAACCCCAGTCGTCTCAGCCCCATACGTCGCAGCAGCCCCATACGTCGCCGCCCCCGCCGCTCCCCTCGTAGCCCCCGCAGCACCCTACTTTGCCAGATACCTCTCCGCCCCATACTACCTATAAACGAATTTGGTGATATCATTGCCTAGTGACTTGCTCAGATAATATGCTTCCTAGTTATTTTAATTATGTATTTTGTTGATATACGAATTTATACATAACTCGAATTTTATTTAAAAACTTCCGCTTTAAAAGAACAGATTGGAATGCAGTTTTACCAAACGGTAACATACAATGAGACCTGCAATGATTATTAATGAATGAATCTAAACAGGTGACGCCCGTTACTTCTTTTGCAATACCTGAGACAGTATTAACTTATGCAATTAATTATTTCAACCAATGCTTAGTGTAGAAATATCGTTCTCCTCTATTCCTACGCCAACTTTCATCAGGTTTTTTTCATGCAACAAATTACATAGGCTGAACGCCTGAGGCATTCTCTACCAGTCAACCAATGCGGCGGTGATATACCTACTACCTACATATAAGAGTTGGAAATCGGTCACTAATTTTAGATCCTGATGAAAACTAAACAAACCTGGATTAAGGTGATTAGGTACCTACCTGAGTTATTTATAAGTTAGTTTGGAACGGAAATAGCTAGGTATGAGCTGTGGCTTTGACTTCTTGTTTGTTGGCTAGAACTAATTTGAGTAAGCATTTATTATGGGTTCCTTCCAAACTAAACGCCGACACGTCTACTGAGATATACGAGTATATGTACACGTCAAGTGTGTCGAAATAGGAATCCATATAACATTTCTAACTGAGAGAAAAACGGTCCTTACATTATAATTTCAATTTCAAGGTTACAGATTGTAATATTTCGTGGTAAAATAATTGTATTAATTTTTAGTTCGTCAAATCCGTACTTATGTCTTGTATTAATAGTTCTGTGCGAGGAAAAGAGGCCATTTCATAAATAAATATTTTCTCGTCTTTTCCACGAAGGCAGCTTCCGCTACGCAATGAACTTAGAAGAGTAATTATTAAAAAAAAAAAACAGTAAAAGCGTCTTTCGAATATAAGATCTCGGAATGGAGGAGAAAAATGTAGTACATAGGATCGCGATGGATGCAAGCCGGCCCCTTCATCCGGTTCTATTGGAAAACAGGCCTACTTATAAGTATGAAGGGGCCTGTGTTCAGCAGTGAATGTTCTACGGCTGATATGATAATAATTATGACATAAGTACTATATACCTACGTAAATAAACTCACAAAGATGGAGTGGAATATAGTAGTTGTGAAACCAGAAAATACGTTGCAACAAAAAACAAAAACTGTTGCTCTACTCAAAAAGCTGCGATGAATTAATGAACTAAACATACTTCGATAATTCTACTCCCAGATTTAAAGCTGTGAACAAGTGATCGATTAAAAAAACAGGCTTGACTTATTTTTAAAAATAATTTCGCTGTCCACCACTTTGTGGACAAAATGGGAGTGGTCATCAGGAATCATCGAGATGCTCGAGATGCTCGACGCCGAGTCGTTTTTCGTAGAAACTATTAATAATACGAGCTCGTGGCTAAATAATTACAGCCGCACATCGATCTTCCCGGTTTAAAAGCTCTTGCCGAGCTTGGTCTATGGATGGGTGACCATCTGTCATAACGAGTTTTCTCCGTGCCTCGAAAAGCACGTAAAGCCGTTGGTCTCGGCTTTAATTTGTAGATCTTTGACAGTCGTTACTGTCTGTAGTCAGAAGCTCATAAGTCTGACACCCAGTCTTATCATGGATTATCATATATATATAGGTAAATATTATAAGCATGCGCATATTACACTGGTGTCAGATAGTGAGTTACACCTAAAGGTGCTGTTTAGACTTGAGCATTCACTTACATACATACAGAACTTTTTAGAACAACTATACAGAGCTAAATATAGAGCCAAACATAGCTACGAACATTTTCACGATGTTACAGTGAACGCTCAACTCGATGATCGTCAAAAACGCCCGTGAGAATGCTCTTTAAATCGCTCTCATTTATTTATAAGTGAATGCTCAAGTTTATCAGCATCTTTATACTTTTTTCTAGTGTGGGTATTACCACGCTAAAAAAATGACATTTCAATAAATGAATCCTCCCACCCAGAGCAGAGCGTTTTTTTTACGTTCCGGGGTCACGACAATTCGTGAGTCCCGCGACCCCGGCAGGCTTTGGCCCTCTAAAGGGCCCATAATATACCTTATTTTACTACAAGTCACACCTGCTCATAAAACAACTAGTTCCACATATCAGATCACCTATAATCGTTATCAGTAAACCTGAACCCACTTACTATGCTAATAAATGGTCTTAATATTTCATGTGTTACATGGTTAATAGCCTGCGGGCTTAGTATTAATGATTTTAATTTAATATATGGCTGAACTACACTACAAAGAGTGATTGATAATTATATAGGTCAGCCTTTTGAACAACTAAATTGTTTCTTGATAATTTAGCATATTGAATAAGATGAAAAATGAATAAGATTTGAGTCATTAATTAAAAAAAAAAAAACTTGAGAGGTGTCAAGGGACACCCGGATGGAACGAAGTTAACAAAAATAATCGTCGCAACACCACACTGTTCAATGCGAAATAGAAAGACGAAACGAAAATATCTGGCTTGCTTTCTATTAGAGAGAGACAGAGACAGAGAGAGAATACGACAAGAGTCACGAGGAACGGGGGTTGAGTGAGGGGTACGGGGCGCGGGGTGCAGGCGCGAGGTGCGGGGCGTGGCAAAAAAGTGTCGTGCCAACTTTTCGTAAGAATTTTTTCCGTCTAGCCCCCTTTCACAACGCGCGTTAAGGAACTTCGTTCCAAAAACAGCGCCTATCTGGGGGCATTGTAGTGGCTGCGGAGCGGAGAAGCGTACACATATTCACCAATAGGATTACACTTTTGAAGAGGAGCGGAGATTTAGTGCAATCCTATTGTATAATATTTCCTAATTTCTCCGCTCCGCCAGCTCGCTCCTGTACTAAATCTGATGCTGGATTGTACTAAATCTGATGCAGGATTGTACTATACCTCCGCTCCTCTTCAATGGTACAATCCTATGGTTAATATATCCTCGTTTCTCCACTCCGCCAGCTCGCTCCGCATCAATGGACAGGCATCCTTACAGGTACTTCGTTTCCTATTTATCACGCTAGCGATACTAACGAAATTTCTATTTTTATCTAAAAAAAGTCAGACTTCTATTCCTGCCAGCCAAAAATAAATGTACAAGAAAAATTGTCGTGACGAAATAAGCCTGGAAAAGAACAAGCCTATATTAAGACGGAAATCAAGATCACGGGTACTAATAATAAGTAAAATTATTTTCGTACGAATAAAAGAAATCTATTTTCGTTTTGTCACAAAAGTAAGTTTAGCAAGTCCATCTGACTTTTAGGTTACTTTCGTAACAAGGGGTTGAGTTTGCCAGTTTATTACAAGTTAACCAATCCAATGATTTTCTGACTGATAAATTATTTTTTTTTTGACATATTAAATACTGACTATTATGACTTTTCTCAATTTCATTGATTTTTTGAGAATAATCTGATAAGTTGTCTTTAAAAAAAAGTAAATTTAATAATAAAAGTTAAATTATCATAATAAATTCTGATAGATTTATATTTCATAGGCAAGGTCATGTATTTAGTGTAGAAGATCATTTTGTCTGCTAATTAAATTCATAATTAGTTTGTGCTTAAAATTAGTTTGACGTCAATATCAGAACAGAATTATTATGTAGTATCAGGCAACAGTTAGCACTAAATAATAATCTAGAGAAGTTTTTTTTTAGCGTGGTAAGAGATGGAAAAACTGTATACAGATCTTTCTGACATAATACCTATCTATATCTTTCGCACGAGGAAAAATGAAATTGGAATGTGTGAAAAATAAGTTCGAAAAATATGTTTTGATTAAGATATCTTATAAATACAGCTTTGTTCTAGATAGGACACAATAACACGTGTCACCTTGGTTCTGTTAAACACGCTTTTTATAACAAATTATAAGTAATTAAACGTAATACCTAAGTTCTAGATAATTCATATCGCTCCAAGTTATGGTACAGTTGAATGTGTCATATCACATGTGATTCAATTACAACAGATACAAGGCTAAAACACCGGTTTTCGCACATAATTACAGTCCTTTAATACATTGTAAAAATAATCGTGAATTTTAAAAGGGCTGTGTAACCTACTATTCTACTTTTGATCCATAACATTGTGAACGTTAAGAATCAAAAATAGAAGATATTTTATCAGAATTTTGGATGAATATTGTCTACAAAAAATATTTATTTTCATACTTTTACGTCATCCAACCTGACATCAAAAGATGCTCTGAAAACAAAAGCTTGTGAACAAAATCAAGAGTTTCTGTGATGGCAAAATGAGATCTCCAGTTTTATACAAAGCTCAATTAATAAAAAGAGTTTTAATACGTAAAGGTTTGTAATAAAATACTGGTAATTTTTAAAGAAAATTATTTAACCGCCATATGTTCAAGAAGAAAAAAATGTTTTAAAAGAAAACTTTAATGGCTTTTTCTACAGTTTTTGACATGTGCTGGCCAGTTCTACAAACTTTTTTGTGTTTCACCAGGTGACAGCAAAGAGGTTTTCATTTCAAACATAAAAAATTATAACAAGTATTTTAGGTAAGACATAAAACCTCTTTAACTGACAGTAATGTAATAGTTAACTAACTGAAATGCGGTATTACCTTTCATAGCATTTATATGGTTCCGGTTTGCGTTGGATTAGAACCTGTTATTCCTGTTTAGACAGCTGTTTATTAAAGCTAAACTTTCCGGCTTGTTCAAATTCATGTGGACTTGTAAATTACTCATATTCGTATTGCGAAAGGCCTGCATAAATGCGTCCCAAAATAAATTAACTTAAGCTATTGCTTTGATATTTAAGGGCCTCCTCACCGCGAGCATTCACCTGTAATGTAACGTTACAGATTCGAATTACAATACTGCCTCTCTGACTGACGAGCATTCGTGTACATTTAGTATATCAAATCAAATCAAATCAAATCAAAAGCATTTAATTCAAGTTGACCATTTACAGGCACTTTTGAATTGTCAAAGACATAAAAAAAATATAATTAAACACTACAAAGTTATGGTGCTACAGTCCCAGTCACAAGACATAAAAACTGTGAAAGTACCGTAGATGCCCGTTCCAAGAAGTAGATCTCTATGGAGAAGAACGGGCAAGAAACTCCATGGACACTCTTTTTAGATCGCCAAAATATTACAAATCCTTTGTTACATCATTCATTTTGAGATGGTGCACAATATATGAGAACGATGTAGCAAGTTAAAAGTGTCCACAGTAAAATAAAAAAAAAGACAATTCAGAAATAATTAAAATAAAAACCTTGGCAGCTAAGAGATGACCTGTCCCAACTGACAGCGCCCGTTCACGAACATGACACACGTATCAGCACCAATCAGCTCAACCATTTTGAAGGGAGCTAAATGATCCGACACACGTGCCACCATCAGCGAGACATTTAAGTGAGCATGACATTCTCTCAACCACCAGGGCAAAATCGAGTCAATACTAATTAGTACATGGTACTCACACATGTGCAATAAAATTATATAATACTAAGAAATTGAATCGATACAATGCAAAGATAATATTACAGTCTTCTGCAGCTTCCTCAATAATTATGCGTGCTACCTAATTAATAACCCTATTGTTGTGGAGCAGGACCAGCATTGAGCCAAGCATTTTTATCATTAATATAATCCTCCAACTTGTAATATGCTTGCCTACATAGTGTGCGTTTTATACATGATTTGAATTTTGTTTCATTCAGTTCTAATATGTGAGGAGGTATTTTATTGTAACATTTTAGACAGTACCCCATGAAAGATGTGTCAACTTTAGCTAACCTGAAACCTGGCTGAACTAATTGGCCCCTATTTCTAGTACTATAGTTGTGTCTATCGCCTCTTTTACTAAATAGATGCAGATTTTTTCTAACGTACATGATGTTTTCGTATATGTATTGACAAGGTACTGTCATGATGTTGATATCCTTAAACAATTCCCGTAGAGAATCGCGCCTACATAGATTATATATGGCTCTGATAGCTCTTTTCTGCAGAATAAATATGGACTCGATATCTGCAGCGCGTCCCCATAGTAAAATACCGTACGACATAATACTATGAAAATAACTAAAATAGACTAGCCTCGCGGTATCTATATCAGTAAGTTGGCGGATTTTTCTAACCGCGTATGCTGCTGAACTTAGCCGTCCTGCAAGAGATGTTAAATGAGGACTCCACTGTAGCCTTGAGTCAAGGGTGATTCCTAGGAAAACCGTTTTATCGACAAATTCTAGTTTCTCTTGGTTCAATACAATGTCACTATCATGACTTTTGACATTCGGCAGAGAAAATCTTATGCACTTTGTTTTCTTCCCATTGAATACTAAATTATTAGCAGTGAACCACTTTTGCACCTGCAGTAGGGCGCTATTTACGTCGTCAAGGTGTGTGGCACGTCTATTTATCTTAAATATCAAAGAAGTATCGTCAGCAAACAATACCATTTCAGGTTGATTTTTGAACAAATGGGGTAGATCGTTGATATAAACTAAAAAGAGGAAAGGACCTAATATGGAGCCTTGTGGTACGCCCATTTTTATCCGTATACCCTTTGAAGTGACACCATTTATTTGTACTTGTTGTTGTCTATCATTTAAATAAGATCTCACTAAATTAAGCGCGACTTTACTTAGGCCATAATGCTCAAGTTTTAAGAGCAAGGTTTCATGATTTACACAATCAAATGCCTTCGAGAGATCACAGAAAATTCCTATGGCATCTTGAGCATCTTCCCACGCAGTATATATGTGTTTTAATAAGGTAACACCGGCGTCAGTTGTACAACGTCCTTTGGTGAAACCATACTGCTGCTCGTTTAATATTTTATTGATGTTAAAATGATTGAGCATCTGATCAAGCATAACTTTTTCAAACACCTTGCTGAAAACCGGCAACACGGATACAGGCCTATAATTGTTGGTGTCTTTACTATCTCCGGTTTTAAAAAGCGGTACTACTTTACTGTATTTCATTAGATCTGGGAAGACACCTTGATCCACACACAAATTAAATATCGAAGCTAAATACGGTGCTACAGTCTTAATAATTGAAGTACAAGCTTTGACAGACATACCCCATATATCTTCAGTTAATTTGATCTTGATTTGCTTGTAAGCTTTTATGACGGCGAAGGGGTTTATATGCTTAAATTTAAATTCATTTGGGCAGGCTGAAACGTTCGCTTTTAATAAGTCAATAGAAAGTAAGGGAGATGAATTTAAAGTTTCAGTTGTTTTAAGTGGGATACTGGTAAAGAAATTTACAAATTCTTCAGCAATTTCTTGATCTGAGCTTATGAGACCACGTGAGGTCTCTAGTACCAAATTGTTACTACGTTTTTTATTTCTGTTGGTTTCATTGTTTATTATTTTCCAAACTGTTTTTATCTTATTATCTGATGATTTAATCTTCTTGCTAATGAAGATGGATTTAGCCACCTTACAAGTGTTTTTGAAAATTTTGGAGTAAGTAGCAACATATCTATTAAATGTTTCCGAGTTAATAAAAGGCTTAAGGCCGTACAGCTCAAACAACCGTTCCCTACTTTTTCTAATACCTTGCGTTGCCCAGTCACTAAAAATAAACTTAGGGCCAACGGTTTTCATTTTAATTTTTAAAGTATTATCGAATGCGGTACGAACTGCTTCAAAAAAGTCTTTATACAATATGTTTACATTGTTTAAACTAAAAATATGGTCTGAAATATTTAAGCTATTAATTAGATTATTATTAAATCTATCTAAGTTGTTCGGTGTTATTTGTCTAGTTTGTATTTGAACTTTTTGTAATTGTGTATTGGACTCAAAGGTAACCGCTTGACCGCTGTGATCCGAAGGAAGGTAATTTACAATAGATTTATCTAAGCATTCACAATCACAAAAAACATTATCAATACATGTGGCAGTATTTAAAGTAATACGGGTTGGTTCCGAAAACACATTCTCCAAATTAAATGATTTAAAGAGATTTAAGAACCTACTGCTATTTACATTATTTTCCAAAATATTAACGTTAAAGTCACCACAGATAATTATTGTTTTTTTACAAGTTCCAAGTTTCGCCAAAGCATCTTCCATTACTGACTCAAATATAGAGTAGTTTTGATAATTAGGGGGTCTGTAAACGCACACTATTACATGCTTATCTAGCTCTACACAAGACAATTCAATGCTATGTTCGACCGATAAATCAACTATGTCCTTACGAGGCTTAGCTTTTAAACAATTTCTAACTAAGATTAGTGAACCCCCACGCATCTTAGATTTTCGATTATAGCAACTGCACACATTGTAGTTTTCGTAATAAATTATCATTTCATAGTCTTTCAACCAATGTTCAGTGAAGCAAACAATATCGTACATTGTCTTTTCTAAAAACAATTCAATTTCTAGTTGCTTTGAAGAAAAACCTTGAATATTTTGATGAAACATTGTCAAGGAATTCTGCTTAGCCCCTTTATTGCATGTAAATATTTCAGAGCAAGAAGGTACCTTGTTGTTGAATAAAACCTCTGTTGTCTTACTAACTAGTTTAAAGAAATATTTCCACTATTAACACAACTGCTAAAGTCAGTGGTCACCACCCTAATACTAGTATCGTTACTAATATTTTCGGTGTTAATTATACTACTCCTAAACGTAGACATACTATTTATGTCTGTGTAAAAATAAAAACCTAATAGCCTAGCTATTTTGTGTCTATATACAAAAGGCAGATACACTGTACCTCGTCTTGACCTAAGCCTATCTATAAAACTATTGGTATCAAAAAAGCTAAGTTTGTCACTGTAATGACTAACAAGAAAATGAATATGCTTATTCAGCATGTGAATATAATTATTCTGACGTTCTGACAGTCTCTCAAAGTATGGAAAAGCACACAATGTTATTTTACGGCAATTCAACTTTAACAATTCACCTACACTGTGAGTGAGGTCTGCTTTTTTAAGGTTTTTACTATTCCCCACAAATATAGTTAGGTCTGTGTTACAGTTATAGACATTTTTAGTTATTGTTGCCATTATCTGTTTGAAAGTTAAGCCCGGCATACAATAATTCTGACTGGAATGACTCAAATTATTACTCAGTAATGTACCTACACCTCTTCCTATACTATCCGAGAACATAACTGAGTAAGAACAATCATGATTATTATATATCTCAGACTGTGCCACCTGTGAGTGATCATTACAGTCTAGCATTAAATTCTCAGACTGGGACGGGTCCTCCGTTACCTCAGGCTGGATATTGTCAATGTTGGGAACTGTCTGACAATTACATTTACACCTTACTAATTCGTTTGCAGCAAGAATATGTTCCCTGATTTGATTCTGAGAGGTCACATACTTATTGGATAGGGAACTAAGTGAGTCCTGTAGTACCTGAATTTCAGACTGCAAATGCTGAGTATCTATTTCATATATTTTTATACTATCTTCTAGTTTTATTTGATAATTACTTAATTTATTTAGTAAATCAACACGTTCTTTTCTCAATGGAATATATTTAGAAAAGTGTCTGTGTTGTTTCTTAAATTGGTGACATTTTTTAATAATTCTATTTAATTTTGCATATTTCTTTATTTTATTATTACTTACATTATAATTATGTTTCAATAAAGAATCTTCAGTCAGATCTATAGTAATTAAGGAAGAGGGGTTACAATTACTATTTAATATTTCATTGTATAAGTTATTTGTTTGAATATTTTGAGAACTTTCTTTTTCTTTTTGTAACTTTAAAATCAAACTATTAGCATAGATAACTTCATTTTCTAGTTCCCTAACCTTACATAAAGCCTCTTCATACAAATTAGTGCAATTCTTGAACCCATCCATGATCATCCGCAGCTGATCCCGTTCATCAACAACGTCCAAGAATTGCTGATGAAGGTCAACTAATTCCCGTTTTAGGCTTGAGTTTTTGGTATTAACCTTAACGATCTCCACCTCACTCTCTTCTCTCTCTTGTAACAGTTGTTGGACTTTGAGATTTGATTCCTTGAGCTCATGGAGAGCTGTTCTCAACTTAAGCTCCATATCCTGAGCAGCAGCCTTACGGGTCATCACAGGCATGGTTATTGGATTGGTTACTGAAAGTGAGAAATAGAAATGGTGAGAACAGTATAAGTCAATGGAGAACAGTTAGTGATAAAAGGAGGGAGGCATCAAATTGCAAAAATAAAAATAAAAAAGGGAAAGATTGAAGAGAGTGCTAAGTAAAGGATTGAACTATGGGAGGCTGATCTATTAACATCAATATATGCTATCAATACAAATTGGGAATTGTATTTTACTGGTTTTATTGTCTGAAAGCACTTTTTTTTTTTTCTTACAGTGGGTACTTTGCTAAGTGCACAAAAAATAGTTAACTTTTAAAATACAGTCATTACAGAAAGACAATAATGCTCACTAAGTATCTTATAAGGTTTATTTAAGTGGATATTTATTAACTATGTATTCCTAAAAAGTTAATCAATCTTCAATAAGTTGTAAACAAATGATTTTGCAAACACCAATGGAGTGCAAAAAATCAAAAATAGCAAATAAAATATATTGTAATGAGTTAGAATTGGCGTTTAAAATACAGTAATAACAAATGTGTGCAATTTATAAATAAAAAAGTGAACGATACTCCCCGTTTTAGATCCGTAGTACGTGCATCAGCTGATTGTTTTAGGTTACCGGTGTCACCCAAAACTTTTTCTAATGGTCCAATTATTAGGAAAACAATATTCCTGCGTATTTACACAATAACAATACGATTACACACTAAAATACAGTTGATTACAGCATATTTACTAATTTAATTTAATTCTAAAATACGGAACAAAAATTTGACGTATTACTCGGGCAGTGTTGCCACACTTTTTTATTATATTCGTGTAATATATTCGTGTACATTTAGATTTGATATAACGTGCGCATTGTGATGCTCGATTGTCTTCCCACATTGATGAAATGTTCGAATCTGTAACGTTACATTACAGGAGAAGTTCGCGGTGAAGGAGCGCATTAAAAAAAACTTATTTTTTTTTGTACAATTATTGATTTCCAATCAAATTAATTAAAAAGTAAAGTTGTCAATTACACAAACAAAGAAAACGAAAGTAAAGCATATTCATTTAACAAAGTTTTGCTTTTTCCTTATTTCCTCATTTATTTTGCCATGCAAATAAGGTTAATTAAGTTATCATAATCATTTAAAAGTTTAGTAATATTACTAATTAGCTAGGCTTGATTCCGACAATCTTTACTACTTCCTAATATATTTTATTAGTTTTTTAAACAAATATCACATTTTTATCGAGTAATTATTTAGCATTAATTACTATTATGCAAATTAGTTAATTCAATGGCGTTAATTATCTGTTGTAATAATTAAAGGGTATGAATTATTATTTATTTGTGTTTTACGTCACGTTTTTATTTGTTGTTTTTTATTTTATTTCTGTTTCTTTTGAAGAGTAGGTGCTTTTTGTAGCTGGCTCTTGTAAGATTTCTATTTTAGAAGCCAGTTATTTTCGTCCGCCTTGGTGAAGTTTTCAGTTGAATTTTTACTTTGATCTATTTCCGGAACGAGTCCGTACGCTACGAGACATATCACAATTTTTTTCATGCATTTTTATTTTAACAAGTGCTCAGAAGACTGGCAGCATTGCCACGTTGAATGGCGTTACTTTTTTTTGGCATAAAAAACAGCTAGCTTTGGTAACAAAGTGTTGACACTGTTGCAGGTGAGTGTAATAAATGGCAGATTATAAACCTAAAATCAATCTATATATATGTCGTAGGACAATTTGATACTTCGAATCTTCGCGGAAATCCTAGGGGTTTTGCGAAAACGCGGATAATTAGACATCGCCGAAAAATGATCAAATCTTACTGGACAAAGTCAGGATTTTTGCGAAAATACTCGTTATTATAGTAAGATTTGATGTGCTCAACACTGATTGGCTACAATTTTGCTGGCTGACTTCTAATTGGTTCCTAGTTTGCCGATGATTAACTTTAAAATTAAGGGTCAAATAAGGTACCCCGACAAGGACAGTTTAGTTTTAAGGATATTATTATGAATTTCAATGATGGGTCCTGTGGACTTTGATCCAAGAGCGAGCGAAGCGAGCTCGGGACTCGTGGGCACCCCGACACGGACAGGTTAGGTTCGAAGGGGATGGCGGGGTCTGAAAGACCCCGCCATCCCCTTCGTGTTAGGTTACTTTAAACCATGTAAGCAGAAATAGAAGCCCCGCGAAGCGGGGCTTCGTTGAACTTCCTTTTTAGGTAATCTTCACCTATACTTGTTTTAAGTATCATCAGAGCATTTTAACATGTTTTTATGCCATTGGCTTTTAATTTACATCCCTGACTGTACTTGTTCACCAAATTCGACATAAAGGTAATAGAAAGCGTAAAATATCAATACTTTGGAGAACAATAGACTTTCACACTCGACGTAACGGGACTCGACGTAAAGGGAATAAATCAAATTAAGACGTCAACCAATCAGAGACGATCTCTTATTGAATGCGCTGACCGACCAATCAGCGTTCTTATTTCATAACAGCCAGCGTTTCGTTTCGCAATATTGCTATAATAACGAGTATTTTCGCAAAAATCCTGACTTTGTCCAGTAAGATTTGATATTTTTTCGGCGATGTCTAATTATCCGCGTTTTCGCAAAACCCCTAGGATTTTCGCGAAGATTCGAAGTATCAAATTATCCTACGACATATATAAAAGAACAGGGGTTTTTCTTTTGACACGACTACAGCCGAAACCGCTAAACGCAGAAACTTGAATTTTGGACAGCATTTGCAGTCTACTATGTAGATTGGCAATAAGACGGGATTTTGCGAAAATCCTCCTCTAAGGGGGTGAAAAGGGGTGAAAACTTTTGTATGAAAAATCTTATTCCTTGGGTTTATAAACTTGAAACTTACCACGAATAAGAACATTAGTAAATAAATAAGATTAGCACCACAATTTTTTTAAAACTACCCTCCATTGGTAATCTAGACGATGTTAAAGTTTGTATGGGAAAATCATTACGCGTGAGCCAATGAATTTGAAAATCAGTATTTATATACTAGATAAGAATTAATGAAACACGTGTTTTTGGATTTTTCGAAAATCACCCCCCAAGTTGGTGAAAAGGGGTATTCAAGTTTTAAAGAGAGGATATTAAACCACTAAACGTAGAACTCTGAATTTTTGATGGTAGTGTCAATTTATTATGTAGGTGAGCATTAAGAAAGGATTTTGCGAAAATCTACCTCTAAGGGGGTGAAAAGGGGTGAAAACCTACGAATGTAAAATCTTATTCCATGGGTTTATAAGCTTGAAACTCGGTACGAATATGAGTACAAGTAAATAAAAAAGATAGTCATTATTCGTTTTTTATAACTACCCCCCATTTTTGGGTTTTTCGAAAATCACCCCCTACATTTTGAAAAGGGTTGATTAAGTTTTAAGGGAAGTATTTACTGCTTGCTTCGATAAATTCTAAACTGGGCATAAATTATCTCTCAATCAAATAAAGGATGCTTATTTTTATTTTAATAAATTAACCCCTAACGGGGTGAAAATCGGAAAATCAGTTTGTCTACTACGATTGATTGTTTGTTTGTATTGAGTTTTTAGATTTTCTTATAAGGAGGGTGAGCGGGAATTAAATTCACTGAGTTCGAAATTAGAAACACGCGCAGACGAAGTCGCGGGCAAAGTGCTAGTTCAATAATAAACATCAAAAAACAGGTCGTTTAATGAAAATCTCGTTTCAAAGTTACCATAAGCTGTGGTAATTGACATTATCTAAACTGGTAACATATAATTAAGTGTTGTCCTGGTGATATGGATAGATAACGAGTCAGCTGACGTGTGAGTAGGTAGGTAGTTATAAGTGTCATTGAGAACGCCCTGCCCTCCTTAGCTTGTATACGAACATCGAGTAGGCAATTTTCATGTATGGACAAATAAATTTTAGTCAACCTATATTAACTAAATAATGTAGACCGCTTACGTAGTCTTGATACTTTTGATTGTTAGACAGTGAAACAAAGTTTGATTTGAATAAATTTGCTGAGATACATGCTGTTCTCAATGGTCGGTATTCTTTTTTTAAGAAGTTGAAAATAAACTTAATTAGAATATTTAGTAATTGAAAATAATCCCGCATTCAATAAAAATCTAAAGTGGCCTTTTAAGTAACACTAGCACGTTAAACTGCTATTCAAGATTAATTTAAAAACTATGAAGAAAATGGGAAGACATACTTGTTAAACAAGAATATAGGTATAGTTTGGCAAGCACCTATGCTGAACGTAGAAAATATCTACAAAAAAACAGTCAAATGCAGTACAATAACGTTGGCCAAGTTTTACAGGCGCTACTGCCGTCACTAAGGTTCTGGATTTTCTATTAGAAGCTTGGATTCCTGTACACTTATGGCTACACCCTCCAGTAAAATAGGATTGAATACCTTAATGTCTATTTTCCAGTGAACGAAACGAAACTCAAATAGTTTCGCATCACACGATTTTATTTTTGTACTATCAATGTAAGTAGTTACTACAGGTCACTGTACAGTTTATAGACATAAGCTCACCTTGGGAATTACACACAGCTTTCGAAACTTGGGTCAACTACACCATACACGCCTGCTTAACCCCTGGAGGATTACAGGCTATGTGTATTTATGCATCCCAAACAATATACTTGACACGTGTACCATCTCACCAAGGGGCATCCTGAGGAAACAGAGCTTTGTTGATGTATGCGTTCAAGCCGGACTTAGACAAACCAGTAAACACTAACAAGAAGCTAACGAACATGTAAACAACTAGCTGTTTTGTTCAATTGATTTTACATGACAAAGAAACTAACATCCATCCATCAATCCTCATAAACTTTAACATTCATATTAGTAAAGAAATTATAAGTGCAGCAAATCCAAACAAAAAAACTGAAATATCAAGATGCATTTTGAAAAACATGATTGTAATGTCAAGTATCAAGATCGTTTCCATCGTTAGTATTGTATGAACATAACGTGTGCTTAGAATTAAAAATACATCTAACTAAACTACCAACTGTTCAAAGTACCGTCAGATTCGTAAGTATGGTTCAAAATCAATCAATTTTTTACCAAACCTTTTCTTTAAAGATTCTTTTTTGGAAAGCCTTCGCAAAGAATGTATCTATCTAGCTATTAATTCTGCATTTTTTGTCTGAGAGGAGGAAGCACAGTGTCGAGAAAGATGGAAAGAGTGGAGGGAGGCCTTTGCATAGCAGTGGGACAGAGCAGGCTAGAAAAAAATGTGTCTGGAGAAAATGGTCATCAAATAATGGTTGATGATATGGTGATTTATCACGTCGTTTAAGCTATCTAGCTAATTTCCGACCAGCCTCCCTAAAGAAGTGGCACATAATATTGGTAAATGTTAATTACACTATAATATATTTTCATCTTTATTCTCTAGTAAGGTATAATGAAAATCTATTGAAGTAACTAACCACTTACCTTTATCGCTTACCTCTTGTATACGGAAGTAGAACAAAAAACTGTCGTCGTTTACACGTGTCGAAAGAAATACAGAAATAGACCCGATTCAACCATAAGTCCGTCACTGATAAGGCTATTTTATCCTTCTCATAACAAACTACCAGATAATTCTATATCTGGTACAGCTGTTTCAGATACCTATTAATAACCTATGAGGTTTCTTAGAACGCAAGATTTAACTGAGAAGCCTAACCAGGCCTTGTAGGCGGTTTTACAATGGCTGCTAGACCGACCAGACTACATATAGATATTGAAAGATATCAGAAATCGATTCCGGAGAGCCTATTGTGTAATGCAAGCTTACTAAGCTATGAATACTGTATAGCTAGGAGTCTAGGACCTATTTATCTTGTATCGCTAGCACATTCTGATCTAAACGGAATAATATTGTGAAGTTTAGTGTGATTTATTATTATCAGTCTATAATTATCTTATTGTAGGACAAAGGGCAAGAATGTATACTGGTTTACTGTGTAGCAATTTAGGTGATAGAGCGCCCAGACAGCATGACATTCTATTACAATGAGAGAGAAAACGTAACAATGTTTATTACTGTCGGCGTCTGACCACCGAATAGCTTATTTAAGAAGAAGTGTAGACTAGTAGCAGTTTTCTAATCGTGTGTAAAAACCAATAACAGTCATCCACCATGGGCCTGAAGACGTAATTAATGACTTTCAACCCCAAAAAAAGTAGTGTAAACGTACAAACGCTTAAAAGTGATTGCTTTATTATGTAGTAGGGCCTCAGATTTTGTAACGTTTATTTTTCAGATGCAATTCGGAAAAATGTACTTTGAAAGTTTGAACGTTGAGTAAAATGGAATAATAAGAAAGTTTGTGACATGTTAAAGAACTTCTTTGTACTCTTCGTCAAAAGTAAATATTTTATTAAGTGCTGTTTTATTTTTTCTTCTTTTATATGAGGTACCAACATACATGTATATAAATCTACCCCAATCTGGTTTGTTTAATTGTTATAATAAAACCAATTAGATATTTAAATCAAGTGTCTAACAGATAAACCGGTGTTCCAGCTTTAATACATACCTACATAAATGTAATTGTGTTTGTAAACTATAAAATGTGGTTGTAAATCACTATTTGGCTTTTCAATTTTAGACCGACAGTATCATATAAACTGACTAGCAATAAAATGAAAATGATACTTATATAATTGAAATTTATTACTCTTACACAATTTGGAAAATAATACCAATTTCAATCAAATGCAGTCTGCATTTGATTGAAACTGGATTGTAAGTAAATATTATTAACACAAAAAACATTGTATCCTTTTTAAATTTGAAAGCTCAAGCTAGTGTTTCATATTAAATTACCAATTCTTTGTTATTGTGTGTTTATTAAATTTTATATCAAATAAATTACGCAAAACAATGATGTAATTGTTGTACAAAATTGCTAATAAAATTTCGGTGTGAATAATCGAAGCGGATTGAAAGTAACTGCCCACTATGTAAACTTGAAGGGCTGTTACGAAATTGTGAATTCAATAGTGAAATATTTAGGTACTAGAATTGAACAATGCAGATGTTAAATGTGCTTTCAATTGACTTGCAACCGTTTACACATATTTTTTGATTCACTTATTTGAAAATTTAAAAATAATAATTAGTGGCTTAACCCTTTTTTGCTGTCGCTACTCTATGTTTGTGGCAACGAGTGACCTAGGCTCAGGCTATGGTAGGGTTAGACGGATTTGGCCGGCCATGTGTGTCTATGAAGTATATAAGGCACAGGTAACGGGCCCTTACTCACATTCGCTCCTACACCCTCCTTCTTCACTTACGGAACACCCCCATCCCTTCAAAATGTACAAGCTGGTAAGATTTGGCTTATTTTCTTATCACATACACACCATCTCTTATCATAGGAACACGAGGATGTCTTTCGACTGAACGGATATATTTTTAAAGCAATTTTTTTAGTATTTAGCAGAAACTACACTCTAATTAAAAGAAAGCTCACCTACTAAATAAATACAAGAAAAATAGACCAAAATACAAACAGAAATAAAAATAAAGAACATTGGCAATGGACAGAACTAAAGAATGCCTAAAGAGATTAAGAGCAGGAAATGTTTTTGCAGAAATAGTTGAAATAAAACAGCAAAAACGACCTAACTAACCTATCTCAGGATATGGCTGTGTACTCTAATTGTCCTTTAAAAGGCGACAAGTGTCCATGAATCACTAGCTACCTATATTTTAAGTTTCCACCATTTTTTGTTTTACGACATTCTCTGCAGCGGCAACGACCCGTCGAGGTCGCTACAGTTGCCACCCGGTACTCGCCCAGCCACACTTTTTACTTCATACAATCGTTAATCAGTGCAAATAGCTCCCGATACAATATTATGCCAATGTTCTTTATACTGTGACCGTGATAAAATTTATTTGCACCATAAACTTGGCTGAATTAAATTATTACAAAGTATCCTGGCGCAAAAAAGTAATGACATCAAAAAGAATACTGATTTTTTACTCCCAGTCATTTTATTTCACTTTTTTTTTCACTGTCCTGTTAAAAAATATGTGGGCGGAATTTGTTATTAAATAAATGTGATTGAGATAAGCTCGTCTAATTATTATGTGGAGACGATTTATTAGCTACTTCTTTCAAATCAGATGTATCGAGATTATCCGATAATCGAATAGGTATCATTATAATCGTTAAATAATAATAGGTTTCTAGTTCACGCCGATGTCTTCTACTTAATCGAATTTGTATTTTTTGCTATCACCTCTATTATATTTTTAATCAGTGTGAAAAACTATTTACTTTTATAGGTACCATTATCTTGAAGGTTATTTGATTTAAACTTGGCAAGTGCTATTTGCGTGCTACAAAGGCTAATTAGCATAAATGCAGTATCAGTAAATTGCCTGTCTGTGGTTTGACTGTCGGATACCAAATAAGTAACTATGTTCATAATATTGGCTCACCGGACTCTCTAACCAAGAAACGTGGCTCTGGAATACAAAGTGCTACTGAAGGAATAGTCTAGCCTCTATGTCAGTAAGATTGAGACGGTCTTTTCTGCTCCACCATTGTGGGAAGACTCATTTGGTGGTATTCCAAACTAAATTTCTAATAATGGTCGTTCGTGAAATAAGTTGAAATTGTACCTACTGGGAACTTTAAAAAGGGTTTTTAAACCAAGGCTCTCCGCTGGAGAAAGTAAACATTTGTATTAATAAAGAGGCAATAAGTGAATTTGCATGGAGGTAATCTCCAGCATTGTTCATATAAATAAACAACTTGCCTCACTGCACTATAGTAAACCAAATGGCTTTGCGTTAGTCTAATCTAAACGAAGCAAACGAATCCTGGGCAGAAACTAATGTCCACTAAAACCTTTTAATATGGGAACAAATTAAAAGCATTTAGGAACTAACAATACATATTTAAATTAACTTACCAAAATCAGAAGGCACGAAATAGTTACCGCAATTGCAAATAAAATGCTAAAACTCTTTTCCTTGAAAAAAACCACGGTTTAACAATTAAATATAATTATTTCCTGCCTTTGATCAAAGGCGCTAATATTACTTGGTGAATTGATGTCAAGAACTAATCGTCAATGGTAACGCAATTATAAAGACCGGTCTAGAAATAACTCTTGGTCTAGATAAACCATCGATATGTCCTCCTACTCATGCCCTTTGCTTGTAAACTTTATGTGAATAGTGAGTAGTATTACCAGTACTAAAGTATTTTTTTTTTACAGTACCAAAGTACCTTTTGGTAATTTGGTCTGTTGTACCCAGTGGTATCGGTCCCGACTTACAAATTGTAGGTCGTGGGTTCGAACCCCGCTAGGCGCATTACTTTGTGTAATTTATTTCATCACCACTGCTCTCAAAACGGTGAGGAAACCGGCATGTCCTAGAATCAAAAATTCGAAGACAGATGTGACATCCACCAACCCGCATTGGGCCGGCGAGGTGGATTATGGCCCACTCCCTCTCACAGAGAGGAGGCCTGTGTCCCAGCAGTGGGAACATTATAAGCTGATGGTGATGATGATGATGTACATCTACCTAGCCTTTTCCCAACTATATTGGGGAGGATTTTCAGTCGAACTAGATCAAGCTGGATATCAGTATTTACATAGAGCGACTGCCTATCGGTCATCCACAACCCATTAACTGGGTAATACGATACCCCATGGTAAGACTGGTTGTCAGATTTTCGAGCTGTCTGTGATTAACGACTGTCAAAGATCTACACATGACAACCGGGACCAACGGCTTTAAGTGCTTTCCGAGGCACGCAGAAAAGTCGCTATGACAAATGGTGACCCATCCACAGACCAACCTTGGCAAGCCCGGCTTAACCCGAAAGATCGGGCTGTAATTATTTAGCCACGAGCTCCTCATAAATATGTAGCTGTATAAATTTAAAAAAAAAGTCATAAAGTCTTTTCTCATACATAATAAAAGCTACAGAAAACCACCTGGTAATTTCTATACATGCACTCATTTTGCATCGTTCATGTTCAAACATCTAGTCACTACTTAAATTATTTGCATACATTATATTATTATACTTATAATAAGCTGTCGATAAAGCAAATTAATTGTTTTCTGTAGACCTTCAAAACCCAACAACAGCAACTACTATTTTGGGTATTAAATTTAACGTTAAAATAAAGTTTCCTGAAAACATTTGTTTGCTTTAAAACTTTGTTATTGTCTGCGTACCTATCTGTGTTATAATCTTATGACGTCAACATTACACAGCAACAGACATCACAATGAGACATCGTAATTCCACTTGGAAAATCAAACTAGAACGTAACGCTTCTATTTTCAAAATAGGCTGGAAGAAAGGGTTACAATCAATAACAAAAGAAAGTCAGTTGTATAAGAGTACTATAATCAGCTTATTGTTTACCACGAGCATATGCGAGGCGCGTGAGTGATCCCCACAATAGATCGAACAAAAGACGAATCTTACGGCTGACCACGTGATCTTATTGTACCATTCAAAGAGGCTTCTGGACCCTTTAACAACTTCTAAAAGCCTCAAAGGAAATTTGCCTATCTGCCCCAATAATATATTGGTTTCTAAGGTATTTTTGTTCAACGCCAATTGTTTCATTGTGAGGTAGGTAACGTAATCTATTGTAAGTAGCTACAATACTCTATTCAATTTTGATTTTATTAAACCGTAATATGGCAATTGAATAAGAAAATAATAGACGGTAAAACTTCCCCGCAGTGACGTAAGGCAAATGAGAAATATTGAAGCCCTTTAAATCAAAAGGTAAATAAAACTAAAAATACACACTCATCTCGTAATTTTTTATTTTTTAAAACATACACATTTCATTTTATTTAGCGAAGCTGGCTGATTAGTTACTTGCTTACTTTATGAACCTAATCTCTGTTCTTAAATTCATTCATGTGTCTGCCCCAACTTACTGTTTAACCACAACTTAGTATTAATACTGTAACAAGTTGAGCTCCTTGAGTTATGAGTCGAGCTTCACGATAACTGACAAATGCTTGCACTGACTGGACAGGTCCACTCAAATTTGTATGGCTCTTTCTTCAAAAGACCATTTCGGACACAAACCTGCAGGGTCCTCGCATGACTTAACTAACCTATTTAATGTCTGGACTCTTGAAGAGACAATGACCTCTCAGTTTATTTCGGATGTTTCTTCTCAGAGTAGTCAGGTACGAAACACCGGCCTCTAGCTATAAAAAAAGAGTTTTGACTTGTAAAAGTGTTTGTGAAAACCTATTTGCAAAATTAATATCATTTATCAAGACAGTATTGTAAAAGAGTGTTCAACAATGTTTAAAAAAAAATGTTTAAACCTACATGTATTATACCGTTTCTCTAATTCATATAACTGTGTTTTCCAGATCGTGTTGTCCGCCCTTCTGGCCGTCGCTACCGCCGCCCCCGGCTACATCGGGGGCTACGGCGCCCCCATCGCAGCCGGCTGGGGGCACGGCATCGTCAGCGCCCCTATCTACAGCGCCCCCGCCGTAGTCAAGACCGCCGTACCCGTCGCCACTTCGTATGCTAACACTGTTAAGGTAAGATCATTATTATCTCTTTGTTTCAATTCTATAGCAAATACGTGTAATTTTTGTCGATCTAAAATTGTTATTGCATAGTTTTTTAAGCAATATGATGACCACTCGACAATACACCTTCCTAAGATATAAAAGTAAACTATCTGTAAAATAACTTGTATGTAAAAAGTTTAGGTTTTTATTTTACACTTAGGGCTGATTTTTCAATAGCCAGATAACCTCTAACCGAGGAATTAAAATAACGGTTTGACATATTTTCTACGGATAAGCTGTCAAAACGCCATTTTTATTCCTCAGTTAGAGGTTATCTGACTATTGAAAAATCAGCCCTTAGTCAAAGAAAAAGAAAAAAGTAATTGATGTCATGTGAGCGCGTTGATGTCTATTAAACTGAACAGTTTTCTCATATTTTTAAAGTTTAAAAAATTATTGTTGCTAAATACTTTTGAAAATTGAATAAGTACATATTTGACATGTTTGAGTAGATAAAATTACTTCTATAATATCCTCTCTAAATCTTATCACAAAAATGGACTCATGGAGTCGCAACTTACCTATAAATAAATTAGATAGGTCCTTTTTTACATGAAACTGCAATCTTATTTTCTATGAATTATCCTTGATCACTTAATTTATAAGATATCTTTAACAATGGTCTCAAATCTCAATTATAAAAATTCCAGCTGGCATCTCCCGCGCTAGTGGCCCACGCTCCCATCGTCGCTGCGCACGCGCCGTTCGTAGCCGCTCCGGCCTACGCCCACGGCTGGTGAACAATCAACCTAGGCTAATATCCAGGCCATACCATCTAGGCCACACCACCCAGGTCTTACCAACCAGGCCATTCCCGGATAGTGCAACAGTCAACATCTACTCTAAATATTATTTATTGTTAATAGTAATAAGTACATTCGGAATGTCAGATTGGAGCAAAAATCTAGCTCTAAAGTGAGTTGGAAAGTTGTGCCATGTTTGGAAACATATTAAATGCAGTAAATTCATTTTGATTGTTTTTTTTATAAAAGCTTCTTGATCATCTTAGAAAGAAATATAAAATTACATAGAAAATAAAACACACCTAAGTTATGCCCAGCAAAAGCGATAGAACGCCACTAGCTATACGATCTTCGCAAACTCCCTATAAATTAAATACATACATCTTTAGCAAATAAATAATTTTGATTAAATTTTGTATCGTCTTCGTCAACATCTGTTGGACAGTTAAACATTCCTAGAAATTGAAATATTTTATACCAATTTGCAGGCCAGTGACATGTTGTAACTTTATAAATATTTGTGTTGCGCAAATAACAAGTATAATTTTAAATATAAAAATTATCAAAAAAAAACACACATCAGTAAAATCACACAATTTCAAGTAACATTTTAACAGTAAACGTACTTAAGTCAGTGTCCATTAATCCAAAGGTTCGATACTTGTCAACCACTAATCATGCGCCAGCGCAGACCGTGGACAAAGAAGCCGATACCGAGAATAACCGGTTCAATGTGTGCGTATCACTTTAATGCCAGTAATTAGTTCCATTGAAAAGGTCACTTTTTTGTAGATTATTACTGGCTATCATGGCGGGTAGATATTAAGAAATGAAAGACGGAAATACTTTTTTAGGAAGGTAAAAAGTAAGCTTTATTAAATTGCTTGCAATTATGAAACAAAAACTTAAAACTACGACTGTGAAACAAAATCTGCATCATACACACATAATATATACACGCCTTTTCCAATAGGAATAGACAAGCCCACAGAAGAAAGAGTGATGTGTTTTTCTAAAACTATTTTCGAAATGAAAAATGGAATGAAAGTAACAATGCTAGTGAGAAAAGAAAAACAACACTTTTATTTACGCATTTTAAAACTAAGTGCTAATCCGTATAATTTTGGTGCTTTATTAACTTATTTTTAAAAGATCAACAACTAATAGTTATTTCAATTTATCTATGAAAATGTTTACTTGAAATAACCATCATTAATTAATTGAAAGACACAGCGCTGGTATTCTGATAGCGCCCAAAGTGATCATAAGATAACACACCTAAATATAACAGTATACCTATATGCAAGCTCGGACTTGGGCTGTAGATACGACTGCCTCCGTATACGGTCCGTCAGATTCCGCATGCCACGCCGTGCGTAATGCCATGCTGTTGACACTCTTGATACACATATTACTAGAGCTGTTAGTATGTGTGACAGAGGATTGAATTGGTGTGACTATACTTTGAACTTCCTCTTTTCTTTTTGGAACTTCTCATGCAATATTAAAACTCTCAAAAGATCTTTTTCCTAAGTCCTGGACAAATATGCACGACTAAAAAAATTGGTAATTATTTTATTGAAGTTCTTACATGCCGACGAAAACCGGAATAAAATAAAAAAAAGCAACTCAGTGTAACATTTTACAATGAATCAAACTGTAAAAGTCCCTACTGTATGTAAACAGAAAGTTTCTTACTGAACACTTCTTTTTCAAGGCAACGACAATTCTTTGTTAAAAACTGCATTTATTTTGTGATGATCCATGTTATCTTATGACTATGAAATTTAAGTATATGACTAAGAGAGTGATGGGTATGAAACATGAATGTTGATGGCTGTAGAGGAAGACGAAGGTCAATGAAAAGATGGATGGATTTTCTAAGGAATTTTATATTAATTTTATGAAAGAAAAAAAAAAAGAAAATGTTATGAAAGAAAAAGGCGTAGGTAAATGCATTGATACTGTGACGTCTGATAGTGAGGGAATGAATGAAGAAAACCCCGACCCCAAGTAAATTAATGTTACTGTTGGTTTTCTCAAGAACATTCCTTTTTTTAAGGATTTAATGTAGGCTGTCTTTATCCGTCGCTGTACATCTGAAAACGTACGTATATATTCAAAATTTTAAGATGATCGGTTTAATAGTTTGGGCCTGAACAGGTAACAACAAACTAACCTGCGCGTTTATTATTAAATATGTGGTTGGCCGAGCTTCGCTCGGTTTTTATAATGTCTATATCTTGGGAACCGAGTTTTTCTCGAACCTGAGACCTTGATAAATCGATTCCTTGAGCCGAAAAACCCCTAATCTGTAACTTTCATGAAAATCGACGGCTCCAACCGTTTCCGAGATCCTGATTATATATAAATAAATAATATAAATATAATATAATATAATATTCCACAACTATCACACAACGCCATCTAGTCCCAAGCTAAGCAGAGCTTGTGTTATGGGTACTAGACAACTGATAAACATACTTATATATTTCTATATACATACATATTATAGATAATTTACACCCAGACACAGAACAAATGATCGTGCTCATCACACAAACATTTGTCCTGGGTGGGAATCGAACCCACGACCTCCGGCATAGCAGTCAGGGTCACTAACCACTAGACCAACAGGCCAGTCAAAAATATACAAGAATTGCTCGTTTAAAGCTATTACATATAAATAAAGGCAGAAAACAATGCGTATTAACAACTCTATAGATATCCAAGTCAAGCCTACGCCCATTCGTTCAGAACGAGCATGAAAGCACGTCCAAGGTCGATCAGATCAAACCTTAACATTTAGTTAACCGGCCACACTGACGCAAAAAATAAACTCCAACTTTTTATGACACCGACGCACTTGCACCTAAAAATAGTGGAGTAAATTTCAACCTGCAATGAAATATTATTGCAAGGTGACATTTACCGTACTATTTTTTTTTTATTATTTTTGTTTCCTTAAATAACTAGTTAATAAATTCAATAAATTATGCATATTTATGTATAGTAAATTATGGCCTTATTTTGATACAATGAAGTCAAAAGAAAAGTTTATAATCCTCAAATATATACGTACATAAATCTTCTGAGATATGCGTTAATTGAATTTAATACTTTCTCAAGACATAAAATTATAAGAATGAATATGTTGGGATTATTTATTTTATCTGATAGTTATAATTGAATATCACTCGTCCCTTTAGTCAGTAGTGTTAACAATGTTTAACATTCATATTTCACGGAAAACCATTAAGAAAAGTAATGAGAACATTTTGTTTTGGAGTTGTAATTTTGATTCCGGCAGGGATCAAAAATTGTAATTTTAACCTCCCTTCTCCGGATTTTCTGTTTGTGTATTTTGAATGTTTGTTAACGCACCCACTATACAGAGAGTATCCCAAGTGCATCCATAAGTTTTAGAAACATGATAATGTTACTTAGATTTTGTCCTGATTTTTACGACAAATCAATTAATTCAATTATTTGGTTAGCTTAGACGTACAGTATGTGGTAATAAATAAAGAATACACATTCAAAATTATGAAATTATGATGTTTTCGTATGTGTGACGACCTAGATCATCTATATACAGTGTGTCCGGGCACGAGTTAGCGATATTTGAAGGGAATATTCTAGGCTCATTTTCATCGACAAAAATGCTTTAAAAAAATTCTTACTCCAAAACTTAGCGAATGGCAGCCATTTTAATTTTTTGATCTGTGTGTACAATAAAATGCAAATATCTTTGAATCCAAGAGACCTACATTCATGCAAATGACTTTATTGCAAAGTTAAACGTTGAGGATTATCAAAAACTTACGATTTTTTTTTAAATAATATGTAAAAATAACCAAAAAACATGGGCAAACACGAAATTGTACCCAAAAATTACTGAATAATTTCACATTTTTAACTCTAGCTCGATAAGTACCCCTGAATTTTGGTAGGGTTTTTGCATTAAATTAAAAGTATTTGAGTTAGGCTATGAAATGATGTCAAAATTATCACTCTACATTAAGTATCTTAGGAGTTATTCTCACTTGAACATCGCCCTTCCTTAGCGCATGTACCCCAATATTACAGGTGTCGCATTCTTTGGGTGAGCTAAATCGTTCCAACGAATATTTATGAGCTGGCATTATTGACCACCGCGTAAATGATCCCCAAGTAGCCATCCTTTAATGAAATAGTACAGTTTCTTGGATTTATTGCTGCGAGGCGAGACGGAAGGGTGATGTTCAATTGAGAATAACTCCTAAGATACTTAACGTAGAGTAATAATTTTGATATCATTAGCCTGACTCAAAACTTTTGAATTAATGCTAAAAATTCAGGGGTACTCATCGAGTTAGAGTTAAAAATGTGAAATTATTCAGTAATTTTTGTGTACCTTTTCATGTTTGCCCATGTTTTTTGGCTATTTTTACATATTATTTAGAAATTTTCGTAAGTTTTTGATAAGCCTCAACATTTAACTTTTCAGTAAAGTCATTTGCATGAATCTAGGTCTCTTGGATTCAACGATATTTGCATTTTATTGTACACACCCCAGTTCGACAGATCAAAAATTTGAAATGGCTGCCATTCGCGAAGTTTTGGAGTAAGAATTTTTTTTAAAGCATTTTTGTCGATGAAAATGAGCCTAGAATATCCTCTTCAAATATCGCTAACTCGTGCCCGGACACTGTATATAAAAGAACAGGGGTTTTTCTTTTGACTCGACTACAGCCGAAACCGCTAAACGCAGAAACTTGAATTTTGGACAGCATTTGCAGTCTACCATGTGATTGGCAATAAGACGGGATTTTGCGAAAATCCTCCTCTAAGGGGGTGAAAAGGGTGAAAACGTTTGTATGAAAAATCTTATTCCTTGGGTTTATAAACTTGAAACTTACCACGAATACACAAGTAAATAAATAAGATTGCACCATTTTTTTTTTAAACTACCCTCCATTGGTAATCTAGGGGTTGTTAAAGTTTGTATGGAAAAATCATAACGAGAGAGCTGATGAATTTGAAAATCAGTATTTATATACTAGATAAAAAAAAGATTTTTCGAAAATCACCCCCCAAGTTGGTGACCACTAAACGTAGAAACCTGAACTTTGGATGATAGTTGCAGTTTTTAATGTAAGTAAGCATAAAGAAAGGATTTTGCGAAAATCTACCTCTAAGGGGGTGAAAAGGGTCTTTGTATGCAAAATCTTATTCTTTGGGTTTATAAACTTGAAACTTGGTATGAATGTGAGTATAAGTAAATAAAAAAGATGGACACTATTCTTTTTTCAAAACTACCCTCCATTTTTGGGTTTTTTGAAAATCACCCCCTAAATTTTGAAAAGGGTTGATAAAGTTTTAAGGGAAGGATTTACTGCTTGCTTCGATAAATTCTAAACTGGGCATAAATTATCCCTCAATCGAATAAAGGATACGTATTTAATATTTAAAAAAAATTAATCCCTAGCGTATTTTTGTTTGTTTGTATTGAATAGACCCTGAAACTACTAGAGATTTTCCAAAAGTATCCTATGAGGAGAGTGAGCTGGAATTAAATTGACTGAGTTCGAAATTAGAAACACGCGCAGACGAAGTCGCGGGCAAAGTGCTAGTACACGTATATATAGAGAATATAGTATGATATAGTATAGAGATACGTTGACATTTTGTGACAAGTTTCATCTTTCTAACTGATTCCTTAATCATTCACAATTATAACGCAAATAAAATTGATATACACTTATCGTATTGATCGACGTTTTTCGTTTTCACGAACGAGCGAATGAAGCATGATTACGAATACGTAATCATGTTCTGAAAACAGCTCATTTATATTAAAATCACAACATTACTGAGTCGTAAAATCAATCTAGTCAGTAAATTAATAATTCTTCAAATATAAATTTAGAACAATCATGGTTTCAGACTGTCACTGTTAAATACATATTGGTATAAAAATAATTTTGAAAACGTTCAGCAATAATAGGATCACAACAATAGTTCTTCTATAAACCATATTATTTTTAGTAAAAAACAGCGTTATCATCATCATAAGTAGTAACACAACATATTGTTTTTATATAGGTAATTATTTAAAATCCGATTTATTATTACACTTCCAGTACAAAATATAAAAAATAATGTAATAAAGTGAACTTATTGCGTGTACTCACACGAAACTTGTCGAACTTGACTTTCATTTCAGGACATCGCGGGCAGTATAAATACACTCGAAAACCAAAAGAAAGCATCAGTTTCATCTCATTCCCTTGTCGTTCACATCTGAATATACACAGACCACGATGAATTCGCTGGTGGTGTTCTTATCTGTGGTGGCGCTCGTCGCTGGCAAGCCCTCGGGGCTGGAGCCTGTGCTGACTTCATACTCAGCGCCGATCCTCGGTGCTGCTACCTACGCTGCACCCGCCTTGTACTCCGCACCGACCATCTACACCGGAGCATCTGCAGTATCCAGCCAGTCTCGCCTGGATATCAAGTCTTCGCCAGCAGTGGTTTCCACATCGATTGAGCCAATCGCCCGCACCGTCATCTCTCAGCCCGCTGTGATCGCTGCCCCAGCCATCGCTACCGCTGCCATCGCGCCCGCTGCCGTGTCCAGCCAGTCCCGCATCGACATCAAGTCATCGCCCGCCATCAGCAGCACTGTGGTGTCCGCTCCCCTCGCCTACAGCGCTCCCATCGCTTATGGCACCCTCGGCTACAATGCACACTACCTGGCTGGCGCCGCCGTGGCTCCCACCTTCTTGAAGACCGCTGCGTACGCTGCGCCCGTCGCCATCGCCGGACCCACCGTGCCCCTGGACACCCCTGAAGTGATTGCTGCTCGTGCCGCCCACTTCGAAGCTAAGGCTCTGGCTGGTGCCCACCTCATCAAGAAGCGCTCGGCCACTTTGATCGCGTCTCCTCTGGTGTCCACTCACCTGGCTTCCCCTGTGATCTCCACGTACGCGTCTGCCCATCTGCTGCCCACCGTGCACGCCGCTCCCCTGGCGTACTCTGCGCCCCTCGCCTACTCCACTCCTCTGATCACCAAGGCCTACGGCGTGCACCCCTGGTGAACGTCACCACGATAAAGAGGAACTTACTCCTCGGTTCAGATTCGACGAACGACATAAAATGGCTTGTAAATAAATAAAATTTATAAGAAAACATATGTTTTTTATTTATTAATTTTTTTTCTATGTATTAGTTGACAATACACAGAGCTTTTCATTTTAAGGCTAAAATCACCATCAAAATTAACGCAATGGCATTTATTAGTACATTACTGCCGCGGCCTATAATGGCTACTTTGCTGGTCGCACTGATGATGGCCGACAGCGCAGCCTAGCGCAGCTTCAGGCCGACACAGCGCGGTCAGCATGCACCACTTGATGGACGAGCTGAGATAAAGGCCGAGGCCGTAGGCCGAGGCCTTTACAGCGAGGACAGCAAGGGCTGCATGATGGCCAAGCTGGAAGGCCTAGAGCGTAGCTAGGCTAGCTCGAGGCAATCATAGCGTGACCAGCGAAGCAGACATAGTGGGCCAAGGCTTGTATAGTGCTTTACTCAAAAATGCAAGTACCTAACCCACATAAAACCAGCAAGTGATTTAAATAAATATTAATTAACTAGAAATTTAATTAAAATAACAATTATGAAAAATACAGTTACTAAAATTCAACACCGACTTTCCCGGTTTCATATTACTTACTAATAGTTTGCGATAATTTTAATGCGATGTTTGACTGCATTTCATTTATTACTTCATTTACATAAAGCAAAAAAGTAACTAAATAAAAATAAAAAATTCGCTGAACCGCGCTTTTGTTCCTTCTTTGATTTTTTTTTTAAATATGGAATGCAATCTTTTTGTGCCTACCTCTTTAAATACAAACAGCTGTGTTTTAAATAAAATCTTTTCGCATTTGTTTTTTTAAAACGTTGAAACGTCAAAATAGCGGCCGGCAATGTTTTGCCGACCTGTTAGAGCGGCCAGCAAAAACATTGCTGGCCGCTCCTTGAAACAGACCCGCAAAGTCGACTTTGCTCAAATAAAGTTGTCAAAATAATGACCACATTACATGCATTTTTGAGTAAAATTTAATTATGTTCAAGAGCTATCAGTAACATTATTATTGACCATTATACTGATCGTGATCATTTTCATTGATTGAGGTAACCTGAAAAATGGAATGTTCTCGTATGCCAATGTTTGTGTTACCGTTATTAGTTTCCCTCCGGCTTACATAAATAAGCTTAAAGTATCTAAAATAACAATACACGAGAAACCTCACGAAATTCTCAAGGATATTTACTTGAAACCCTCAAACAGAAACAAAGTCTACTGTTAATTTATATTAACAACACAACTAATAGCAATTACTCTTAGTATTAATTGGACTAATAACACAGTGAATTACTAAAATATTTAAAAGTATCGAAAGGTTTCTTTAATTGTTCAGCATATTTCATTAATTTTCAAGATATGTCGTCTCTGGGGACACCTATGAGAATCAAACTTTAATCTAATGTATTTTACTTAATCTATCAAAGCTAAGTATTTACTCAAAAAGTAACGAACATATTATAATTGTGTTTTCATGGGCCTTTTTTTAGTATGTTGAATTCATCAAATGAGTCCACCCAGGACAGATCGGGAAGGACTGTCAGATTCGACTTGACTGAAATCCACGGTGTCCTTCAATAGCCCTTTACGTTTCGGGATCACGGTGTTACGGCCTTAGTTTCCTGAAATAAAGGATAAAATAAATATCAGGAAATCATAATTCGATTTACAATATTACACAGAAACTGTATCAGAATGATTTCAATATGCGATACCAATGTCACGTTTTTTCAATAAAATGCGCAGAAAACAAAACAAATGACCTTTAAAACATGATCGGTGTTAGTTTTTGAACTTTTAATGAAAAGTTTTTTTGTTTCATGTAATTAAATAAAAGTAATTAGTACTTTTTAGAATCACTGAGACAGTACGACAGTAGTCACGTGATTCTTTTGTTTGCGTCTGGCTTCTGAAAATATTGCTACGATTCACGTTTCAAGTATATCAAATCGTCGCTGCGCGCTCAAAAGTCGCTATGTGCTTTTTGCGGTTTTCGTTTTTAATGTAATGTTTCGTTTTTAATGCAATGAAAAACAGCTATGTGATAGATAGAGTTAGGACTAGTTACGGAATGTCGCTATGTGACGAAATAATGCTTTGTTCCATTTTTTTTTTTAAATTGGGACAAACCCACCACACTATTCCCAAACCACTGCAACTCCTGAAATCCAGAATCAACAGTGGCAACCACCAGAAAAGCGCCGAGACAATGAAGCCTCGACGTGTCCCGGAGAATGAATTTACCTGTCTTGGATCCTGCACGAAATTAATCAGAAAAGAATAGTGGAGGAGTAGGAAAAATATGTTTCCACTTCCCTCCATGCAAGCAGGAGACAGAACAAAACAAGGCCAATAGGCACAAAGGGGGCATTACAACTGGGAGAAGCCCAGTTGCCTAGCACCACGGGTAAAAATGACTACTAATATTAATGGGTCCTAAATTGTGAGCTGCTATATTTGATTCCAATAATAGGTATGGCAAAAACGCTTGCTTTGTTCCATTTGTTGTACTTAACAGTTCTACGGTAGAAATTATGGGTTTATTTTTAACAATTTACAAAATGGTAGAACTAATGGGAGTCTTTATTCCCAATTGCTCTACTTGGCAAATCCATATTCTACGGAAGAACTTATAGGAATTTTGACTGTCTCCAGTTTTTTTTTACGTGGTAAAATAATAAAATGAGTCCTCCCACCCAGGGCAGGATGGGAGAGACTGTCGCGTTTACCTTTTTTGGGACCAGCCGACCACACTATTTCCAAATCCCAGAATCAACAGTGGAAACCATCAGAAAAGCGCCGAGACAATGAAGCTCGACGTGTCCCGGAGAATAAATTTACCTGTCTTGGATCCTGCAACGAAATTAATCAGAAAAGAATAGTGGAGGTATAGGAAAAATATGTTTCCACTTCCTTTTTCCTTCTTGTCGCTTTTACCTGATAAGATAGTCCCGCAGCCCCGACAGCCCTTGGCCCTCTAAGGGGCCCCGCCTGTCTCAAGATAAAAAAATATGGTGCTACAGTCATAGCCGTTTGGATTTAATCTCGAATAGTAGAACACGTGTGGTTTACCTGGAGCAACGGTACCTACTGCAGGCTACCTGTAATCTATAAACCCCTTCTACACGATCAGACCTGAACGCCTGGCAGAGGTGACCTTGGTCCGGTGGGAATGAAAATCTACCGTGTAGACTTTGGTCGTGCGACCAAATATGGGCGGAGTCAATCGGGAGCGCAGCCGTCCCGACAGGCTGCGTTCGCGGTGGGACCCGACCGTCAGCCGACAGCGTTCTAGACGGTGGGGTACTGTTGACACGACCAAGTTCACCTCTGTCAGGCGGTCGGGTTGATCGTGTAGAAGGGGTATTAGGCTAAGCGATCCCGCTGACGATGGTCGACCGACCAAATCTACCGCGGTGTTGGAGCGAGACGACGATAATGTCGGATTCTGGAGCGAAGTCAATTCCGATTTCTTCGGGATGTAATCGCTCTGTCAAAAGCGCGGGCCACATAGAAAAGTAGTAAGACGGGAACGCGTCGTAGATGTGTGAAAATGTATGAGAGTCGCGTCCTCGCCCCGCTCTTCTGTGTGTTTTACGTCGCGACGCTTTCGATACATTTTGTATGAAAAAGACGCCGAAGAGGCATATGTCTCCGCCCCGTCTGCCTCTTACTTCTTTTCTATGTAGCCCGCGCCTTAGGTGTCACCTTTCTGAAACTGACTACTTCCGATGACTGCTTCTGGTCTACATTGAGACCAAGAACAGACCTATAAAAAGCCACCTATTGAAAATCCAAATGAAAAGGGTTGAATAGAGCATAACCTTCATATTAACCTTTCAAGGGATTTATATGCACAGAAGCAAAATATATCCCACATTGATACAGCTGCATTTTAAGTATGTCACGCAAGCTTTCATATAATAAACCATGCACGAAATATCCTCTGTACTATAAATGTCAAATTTGACATTTTATGAAGTAATTAAATAGACCTGCGTGCTAAGATACTGACATTTATGTGCACAATGCCGACTTGTTGATGCTATCACTCAAACTTTGAGTGTGCTACTTAGACAACAAAGCGTGACACATTTGACAGTCCATGTAGGACTTTATTGTAAGGCTGTGCGCAGACGTCATAACGTCGAGTCAAGACAGACAAGACAAGACTATGACGAAATAAAATCTTTTTTTTATCTCAGTGCCACACTGGGTATTTCTCCGTGCAATTACAAAAACTCATATAATTATGCTGGGAACCAGACCCCAAATACCTATAAGCCATACAACTCGCTGGGAAAAGGTAAAGAGCAACTCGCTGTCCGACCATAGACCACGCCCGTGTCAACGGAGCGTTGTGTTCCACGCGCACCTCAAAGAGCGTCAGCATAGCCCCGGCAGGCTTTGGCCCTCTAGACGGCCAAAGCCTGCCGGGATCGCGGGACTTATCTCATTACCGTGACCCTGGAACATAAAGGGCAACAGCCCATATGACTCTCTTTAGACTCGTACTGACTAAAATCCACCGTGTCCATAAATAGAAGGACGCCGTGGATTTTAGTCAGTAGGAGTCTGACAGTATGGATAGGAGGACTCATTTGATGATTTTGCCACGATAATAATAATGGCGATACGATACGAAACGATTTAATAAGAGCCATACAACTATAGCTCCGTCCGGGAATCGACCCCCCGTCACGTAGTGAGAACCAATCGCTTAGTAACTGGTGTATTGCGCACGTTTACAAAAAAGCAGTATCTTTTTCAAAGATCAACAGGAAACTATCCTAATCCTTGATAAAAATGAGATGATCCTTCAGTGTTATATTTGTAGCGTGCGGGGATCGGACCCGCGACTAACTACGTTCATCGCTCAACCACTGCTCACCGTGCTTTCAAAATTCAATCGAACATAAATGTTCTGCTTTTGTGATAAAGTTAAAAATCCATTACAGAAATGCGACTTTGTCTATACAAGACAAAAATGGTTTTTATTCCACAGAAAAAAGCTGGTTAACTCCAGTGCACACAGCACTGAGTGTGCATACTGTCTTAGCTTAAAAGCTTTGGCAAACAATTATTTGCCGACGAGTGCCTGACATTTTCAGTACCAAGGTGGGTTTAATTCGAACTATTTGGAACAGATTAGACTGATTATCGTCTATCGTCACTAAGGAATTTAGATATTATGAGCTTTGAATAATGCTGACATTTGTTACAAGTTATCATAGTTGTGCCATTGTCACGATTTAAGAATAATAAAAGATGTCAATGAGCCTGTTCAATGCCCACAGTATATTTTCTCCTAGGTAATATAATCTGGGACCTATTTTATTAAATCGCTAAGTGACAGGTGACAATCCGATATATTTTTTTTACATCTTCGTAGACATTAATTGTAGACCTTCTTAGCACAAAAGCTATTATTAGCGCTAGGGCTTTGTATTTTTGCCAAAATAATTATTTGTGTGTTCGCATTTAATCAATAAATGTGAGGTTTTTCATTAGTGAACACTTTGTTTAAATCAAATAATAAAGAATTATGGTACCCAATTTTAGTATGGCTTAAGATATAAACGATGGCTTATTCTTTTTACAAACACAAACCTAACATCAACAGATAAATCACAAAGCCAGGATATTCTTTTTCAGAGATCTTTGGTGACAACTACTTAACCAGCTAAATAACACAAAAAAAACTGACTAGGGACCCAAAAGTGTGTGTGACATAGTTAATCTATACGTGGAAGTAGTGTAGAAAGTTTTTTTTAAGCTACAAAATAAAATTAAATTCGAATTTTGACCACTGGGCTACCACTAGATCTATCAAAAACTTAATTTCAGATGGTACAAAGGATGTGAGAATAGTAAACGTATGTTAGAACATACAAAAACGACAGGAATTTATTATATATTTGCACATTATGTACTTACATGTTTCTAGTTTATGAATATTAAAACGGTCAGCTGTTTGGAGTTAAATTTCTATGTACTGTGAAAATATACTTAATCTAGAATTAAATTCCGTATTTCTAGACAACACAAGACGTGGCTTTTGATGATATTGACCACTGTCCAGATGAATCGAAAAGATCAATAACAAAGAATAATAACTAATTAAGCCGTCCCATATCACCCGCATAATACAAGGAGGAACTAAACAGATCAATTGTCCAACAGTAATGTAATGCACACCTTGGGTTTCTCGCGACACTTGTCACTGTTTGTAAAACGATTCCGGAAACTAATCACACAAAAAAAAGCTTGCTCACTGGAATAAAAATATAAGATAGCTTAAATATCAAAGCATAGATAGTAGTTTTGAAGGTTGTTCGGACAGCGTTGTTTTGGTAATGAGTACTTGTTCAACGCTTCGTATAAAAGGATCCGTCACAGTGAGTTAGACATCAGTTGATCCAACTTCTTTAGTTCGAAAACAACACAGACCACTTCACAATGTTCAAGCTGGTGGTGTTGCTCTCTGTCGCGGCGTTGGCTGCCGCTAAGCCTAGTTTGGTGGCGCCGGTGGCGTACAGCGCCGTGGTGCAGCCCGCGACCAGCTCCGTGTCGCAGTACAGCTCCAGCGTGGTGCACGGCTCTCCTGCCGTATACGGATCTGCTCTCTACTCCGCTCCTGCCGTCTACGCCGCTCCCGCTGTCTACTCTTCGCCCGCTGTCTACAGATCCCATGTGGTGGCTCCGGTCGCCGTCGCCCAGGCCCCTCACTCCCCCGCCGTCGTCTTGGATGCCGTAAACGGAGTGCCCCTGGACACCCCTGAAGTTGTTGCTGCACGCGCTGCCCACTACACAGCTAAGGCTCTGTCTGGCTACCACCATCTCCGTAAGCGGTCCGTCGGTGTCGCTCCCGTGGCCTACAGCTCGGTGGTATCCCCCGTGGCCTACTCCAGCCCTCTCGTGTCTGCCTACCACAACCCCGGCTTTGTCTCCGCCTACTCTTCTCCCGTCGTCTCCGCTTACTCTGCCTACCCCTATTCCGCGGTCTCCGCTTACTCCCACCCCCTGTCCTACTCCGGAGTGTACCCTAAGGCCCTCAGCGTCCACCCCTACTAAATTTTCCGAAAGTGTACTGTAAATAGTTCAAAGACCAATATGTAACGAATTTATCACTGCCGAATAAACGATATTATTATTACTTGACATCTTTTATTTGTTACGCTTTGAATATGACATGACATGTGAACGATTACGTTATCAACCTATTATTAAATTGAGACAAATCTACTTACACTTGTTTTGAATTGTATACCTACAGGCACCAACGTGGTTAAGTAGTTGAAAAATCCTTTGGTTAGAAGTCATCATTTACGAAATGCTGTGAAGATAAAATACCGCTTTTCACATTAGACGTACAAAAGATAGTTTTACGCGGCATGTTCGCTTAATAACTCAGTATAATAAGAAGGAACAAGAAATTCGCACTTGTTACAGTTCTCAATAAAGAAATAACTATTTATATTGTTTAAAATTATTGTTTTGCTAACATTTAGACTATGGTTAAGCTCGCTTATTTCAAATTGCGGAAGTTCAATTTTAACGCTTTGTTTCCCCAATCACGTATTTATAATTTATGCACCGCTAAATAGTTCTAGTGTTTATTATAGCCGCTGTAACAAAATAAACCCAATTAACAACTAAGGCTGTTTAATTAAGGTGTGAGAAAAAACTAATTTTAAATGTCCTTCAATTTTATTAGGTGCACTGTTCCGTTCATTTTCCTGACATAATAGTTTTATGTTTTATAAAAAAAATAATTACAATTTTTTATGGTTTCCGACATTCACTTTTTTTATTTAGTCATAATTAGAGCACTGTAACGCGCGTAGTAGTTGTTTCATGCCTTTATCACATGAATTGACAGAGAAAATAATAAAAGTACCTAAAATGGTCCAGAAAAAAGGAGAAATATTTTTAAAGCGAGTGTATTCAATGTATATTTCAGTAACTTCACTATCTCGAAATATGAAAAACACAGCTGCTTCCTTGAATTTTAATTATTTGCACGCCTTAGAAGACGCGGATTCGAATGAGAGGTTTTCTTTTTGGAGTTTAAAAAAAAAAAGTAGTTTCCAAGGACTCTATAGATGGCGTTGAACTGACGATGGTACTCTAGGAAAAAGATGTATGCCTTCATTTTTGCACAAATCCACGAGGCACAGACTTCTCTTCTTTTTCTCTTGGGACATTTTCTTTCTGGCGTGGAAAACTCATAAATTAAAAAGACTGGTAAATGAATATTTTTTTCTTTTTCCTTATTTTCAAAATGCCATTTGTGTGATGTGATGTGACTGACAATGACATGACATGTAGTTTTTGTTTTACGATCTCAAAATTACATCCAAGTGAAAAAAATAAAAAAATGACGTGACGTTCGTTCATTGCAGCAACATATCAAGTTCAGCGCCATCTATCCATTGACTAGGGAAACCATAAAAAGAAAATCCCTCATTCCCCTCGCAGCTGAATGATTCATTCCTCTAAAAAGCTATATACTTCCTACACGTTTTCGAAATACTAGAGAGAACAAATCTACGAGGCAGATGTTTTATACGTTTTTTTTTTCGGGAGCTTTACATGTCTTCATGTCTTTAAAATATTACCCACGAGTGAAAGTCACCCTGTTCGTGATGATATGTGGCTTGTCAAAGATGCAAACCAATAAAATTCAACCATAGACAAGAACAAAATAATACAATTAAAATTAATATCACATTCTTTATTTGCAGACTTATAGCTAACATTATACAGTTGCACGCTTCATTCCTAATTTACAACACAGTTTTTTTTTTTTTCAAAAATATCGAGACTAGTAGTGGCCGTGTCCATGACCATATCCAAAACCGTGGCCGTAGCCTCCTCCCAGGCCACCACCGAAACCGGCCCCGTAACCACCTCCGTAACCACCCCCGTAACCACCTGCGTAACCTCCTCCGAAGTGAAGAGGTGCAGCATGTACGACCGGAGCTACCACCGGTGCCACAACAGCGGTACTGACGACAGCAGGTGAATGACGGACGTCCAGACGAGACTGGTGGGACACAGCCACTGGCGCGACGTGAGCCACTGGAGCAACGTGAGCCACGTGAGCTACTGGGGCAACGTGAGCTACATGACCAACATGAGCCAACGGAGCAACGAGATGAGGAGACCGCTTATGAATGTGATGGCCAAGTCCACCGTGACCGAGGTCACCGTGACCAAACCCGCCATGACCAAGTCCTCCAAGACCGAGTCCTCCATGGCCAAGACCTCCAAGACCCAGGCCTCCATGACCTAAGCCTCCATGACCGAGACCTCCGAAGCCAAGTGCTCCATGACCAAGTCCTCCATGACCAAGACCTCCGTAGCCCAGTCCTCCGTGGCCGAATCCTCCTCCGTAGCCGTATCCTCCATATCCAACTCCACCGTAGCCATGACCAGCGTAGCCGGCCACCAATGGAGCCACCACAGCAGCGTGATGGGCCACTACAGGCACTGCATGGCCGTGGCACAACGCAAGAGAGGCGAACAACGCGACAACACGAATCATCTTCAACTGATTACTCCAAGATCACAAATCTGAATGAACTGCAAGAGCTGACTGACATTAGAACTCGAGGGCTACCTTCTTATACCCTAAATGCTGATTCAGAGTGACAGGATCAAAACTATTAATACATTTGTCGTGCTATTGAACATTGTGATTGTTATAACAAAAAAGTCGGAATTTACCATTTTATTCGAACTGAATTGGTTTTTATAAACACAATAGATAAAGTACGTGTTCATAATAACATTGCCGCCTTTCTTATAATAGACCCTGAATTAAATTTGTGAATAAGTGCGTGTTAGAAATATTCGAAGAATAAATTATGAGTATGATTCACCGGAGGTTATGTCGTAACAACTCATCAATCATAAATGGTGATGAATGATGTTTGCATAATGCATCTCAATCCGGCCAGTGCCCCGGAGCCGCAGCCTCAGTGACGCAACGACCCGTCCTAGAGTGCGGCCGAGAACTTGAACCCGTTGCGCGCGCGCACGACGTAACAACTACCGTTATGCAGCTATAAAGCAACATCCCATCTGCCTTTCGTACACACTTCAAGGTTTAGTGAAAGAAACAAGATGATTACTTTACTTTTACTAGTGAGTGCAATGTGTGCAGTGCATGGACAAATAGTTCCGTTGATATACGCGGCTCCCAGTGCAGTATCTCACCAGTCCAGGGTTGATATCAAGCATAGTCCTGGATTCATAGCGGGACCGTTGATATACAGTCCAGGGACAACGTTGTACGCCAGTCGACTTCTTGAGAACAAACCTCAGGAAACAGTGTTAACCCCAATATTCACAGCGGATACTATTTTATCACCGGTGGCATTGAGCTTTTTCCATAATCTACCCCTAGCAAGAGCACTTGAACATCCCATTTCTTTAGATAAAGTACAAGAAGAAAATGCACAAAATGAATCAATTAAAACAAAATATGATGCAGGCGTTGCAAATCTAATTGTCACCGAAATTCCTGAACAGGGAAATGAAAGTACGAAAGAAAAACAAGATGAGAACTACATAATAATAGCTTACGATGACAACAACCAAATGAAGACTACAACAGAAGAACCGAAAATGAATGTTGTCAACGAACCTTGATAAGGTTTTAATGTAAAGATAATGAGACTGAATTATTCGTAACCCGAAATGTTTTAGACATTTTGTGAACTAATATATAATATTGTTTTGTGTAATGTAATAAATTTACGTTTTAACATTCTTGTCACATATTTTATCTACATTTCCAATTAAGCCTATATACTTTTACATACTTTAAAACAACAAAAATTAGAAATCTTCTATAATTCTGAACACTTTTATAGCAATTTTTTTATCTTACTAACTTTATAGACATGGAAGTGTTGGGTTTGGGTTTGACGATGTGCAAGCTCCGTTAAGATTGCCAACCGATGAGGAAATCGGTCAGGAGGACTATAGTTATCTTTTCATACAAAACTGGGTTAATGGGAGTAGTACACTTAGCCTAAAACCTTGAATACTTTATCCAGGTAATTAAGTTTTAGGCATCGTATTAATTAATGCTTTTAGTAAACGTACGAATTGCTGTAAAAGTAAACAACAAACTACGTGGGATCAACTTCAAAAATCACCAATGGATTTTGTTTCCCACCACAAATATGGTATTAAGCGACAAAATATGTCCAATATTTTAGCTAATAAATTACAAACGAGAACAAAAACAACCAATGTTCGTGGTGTTTGATTTGTTTACAATACAAAACCCAAATTCGCCTATTGTATGTACGCTCGAGCAAAAAACCTCTTTGTTCAGAATAGTTGAGGAAATGTGTGAGTACGTACAATACAACACGTGACGCCGAACGAAGGGTGCATTAGTGCTGCTTCTTACGTCGACGCCGTAAACGTGAGCTTCAAATACTAATTAATTTTCTGTTGACAATCTTATTGGATTTTCGTTTTCGCCCACAGTTTAATCTCAATCTAGAGGAAAATCCTGCGGTTGGAATATTTGTATGTTTTCTTGACCTTTAGAGAGATAGATTTAGGCTGGAAGTTTTAAATTGTCGCTCGTCTTTCTGGTGGTCGCAAGCGCGATTGCCAAACATGAAGTCTCGGGTTCAATTGAAAGCAAAGTACGAGTGTTATTGGATTTTTCCATTTGTAGTTTCGCAGTAGCAGCCACAGAGTCTGGATTTGTTCCTGGTTGATTGGCAATTGGCACGTGAGACCTAAAACATATATTATCTGACCTAATGTGGGTATACTATTAGGCTAAAAACCTGGTGCAAAGGAGATGGTATACGGAAGGTTATACAGAGAACTGTGAATAATTAATCTAAAATATAAAATACTCGTATGTGAGTACCACCACGGATAAATTAAAATTTCCCGTAGTAGTACTACTAAATCGCTTGGTGTTAAAGGTGTTGATACTTCTTGTAGGCCCTTGCTGGCCGTAAGGTAATCTGTCACATGATGACACAGAACACTAGTTTTTAGTCATTCTGAAATAACAGGTCCGTGACGATGAGATGTGTTTATTAATAATTATCTAATTTACTATCCGCGCTAGTATTGTGTGCATACTCAGGCATTTCCAATACTTGGTAGTACCACGGGTGTTAGTACAACGGGCAGTACCACGAGCAATAAACAGTATTGGGTACATCTATACCTACTTAAACCCTTTAGTGATTACAGATGTGGTGTTAATTTTGAGAAATTCAACCTATAATATCGCAAACTATTAAACATCCATAAAATAATTACTGGTACTAAGTTTTGAATTACGTGGCTGCCTCGGATCTTTCACCTCAACGGGTGAACGCATTTAGAATTATGACCAAAAATATAGCATGACCTGGGTTACGCCACAGGATACTTTTTATACCCAATCCCGAGGGATAATTATTACAAAACCAAAACGCGAGCAAAGCCGCAGACAAAGACTAATTGGGTCACTAAAAATGGCTCGGATTTTTGGTAAATTAAGTCACTTTTCAGATTTATTTAGAAAGTAATATGAGAAAATACTGAGCAAGTTATTTGGTTTAATTATACATTATATAAAAGTTCGAATAGGATGCAAGTGGCAATTGAAAGAGCATGGTGGCTTTTGGTCAGTTAAGTCTGACATTCCCTTCCGCACCAGCCAGAGTGGGGGAGACTCATGTAATTTCTTCATGCATTAAAGAGCAGTGGTGGCCCAGAGGTATCGGCCCCAACTTACGAGTTGTAGGTCGTGGGTTCGAATCCCGGCAGGCGCATTACTTTGTGTAATTTATTTCATCACCACTGCTCTCAAAACGGTGAAGGAAAATATCGTGAGGAAACCGGCATGTCCTAGAACCAAAAATTCGAAGACATGTGGCATCCACCAATCCGCACTGGGCCCGCGTGGTGGATTATGGCCCATCCCCTCTCACAGAGAGGAGGCCTGTGTCCCAGCAGTGGGAACATTAATAGGCTGATGATGATGATTAAAAAACGGGTGTATTGCTAATTATTAACCTAATTGATTACAACACCTAATGAGTAATTTAGAAGTGAAACGTGATTCTGCTTTGCCACGTAACGATGTGCCCTTTAAAATAAAACAATTGAACTACTGTAATATTTAAAATTCCACTCAATTGTTGTTAAAAAATTGCTCTCAACTTGTTTGTGAGCTGAGTTAATAAAATTAATTTTGAGCACATCAAGCTACCCCAATCTATCAAATGTCTTTAATAGGTTTTCAGCTCTATTTCAATACAAGAAGGTTCATTTTCAGCTGTGAAAACTTTGACAGATTGTGGGTTGATGTGCTGGCGTCTGTACCTACCATTGATGCAATTAGGGTTCATGTGTTAAAAGATACTAAATAAAAGCATAATTACAAAATCCAGAATTTATTTTGTCTGTAGATGTTATTGTACATTTGAGAACACTATTTTACAATGTGGACAATTTTGGATTTACAATCTTCCAGCACAAAGCTGAAGGTAGCGCTGTGTCTTGTAAGGTACTCATATTTATTTAGTACACATGAGATACAGCGAGGGGGCTGGTATAAGCGAAGGGGCTGGAGTAAGCAAGGGGGCTGGAGTAAGCGAGGGCTGGGGCAGCGTAGGATATGGAAGAGTAGGGGGTGTGAGTGGTCTGCAGGTCGAATCTTGACTGATGGGAGTAAGAAGTGGGGGCGATGTAAGCGTTGAACAGCGCAGCTGATCGCTTCTCGATGAGGGGTTCGGGGAGAATAGGCGCGGCCGCGGCGTTCACGGTTTGAAGCAGAGGAGTGGCTGCGGCGGACACGGCATCAGAAAGAGGTGAGGCCGCGTCAGTCACGGGTCCTTGAAGCGTAGCGGGGGCTGGTTGCGCCACAGACCTCTTCTTGATCAGATGCACAGTAGGTATCGACGCAATGGGCGCTGGCAAAATCGGGGCAGAGTGGATCAGCGGCGCGTTGTATGTAGTGGTAGCATAGTAGTTAGGGAAGTATGTAGCGGGCGCGGCGTACGTCAGGGGGAACTGCGCCGAGCGCTTCTTGATGAAGTGGGTATACGCCAGAGGAGCCTGGTAGAACAGCGGCGAGGGGTGGATCACACTGTTGTCCTGTGTGGTGATTGTGGTCGCTCCAGGAGTCAGGTAGGTCGCGTACTGCGTGATCGGGATGGGGGCCGCGATCAATGCACCGGGCTTGGCGGCCGCCGCGGCGAAGAAGGCACACAATACCACCAGTTTGAACATGTTGGTCTGTATTGTTTGTTGCTCGGATGAACGACTGATGCCTGGACAACGTGTATGTTCGTATTTATAGAAAGTGTTTACTAAAAATAAGGGCGATCTCGTTTTGCAAACCGGTGCAAGTCGGCCGTTCAGGAAGCTGATATTTAAAATTCACGAGGTCATCTACAACCCCGCCTGGTCGGTCCATCATCGTCTTAATGCTTCTTTTGTTGCGATACATATGCCAAGCGAGCCAACAAGAGTAAACGAAATGGTCAATGACCTGTATGAAAATACCAACCGGTAAGAAATAAAAATATAGAACACCGCGTTCATCATACACGCAACTAAAATTCATTGCAGATCAGATTAAAACTCATCAGTAAAATTGAGATACACTGTCAAAGATATGAGACTACTGTGAATGGCAATACTGGTTATTTGACCAAAAAATATACAATATTCATGCAAACAGTTCATTTATCGTTTGGCTATTATGATATATATAGGTATATATAAATACCTAATTTCTTTTGTAGTCAAACCAATATTTTTGAAAAAAACAACAATTAATAGGTTTTAAAGAACCATATAGAATTTCATGTGTTCTTCTAGTAGACATTTTCACATTTATTTTCCCAGAAACATTGGTATGTAGTGAAGGACACTGTTGCTACGTCCTCTATTCCCAAAGATTTTCCTGGGACAATGATTTGAATAATGTATTTAAGCTCATTAGCATTAATTACGATGTCTCGTCGTACGTGTGGCGTGACGCCAAACACTGTCCTACTTTACACGAACAATCAATTTGATCACACCTTTCCATTACCGTCCCCGTGAACGAAACGCTTTTGTACGACTTTGTACGTCCAATGTTTTGTTGTTACTATGGTTGGTACCTTTACTTTGGATTTAAGAAGAACTGTGGAAAAATAATTTAATTTATAGGTTGGCGTAGTGGCTGAGCGTTGATTGCTGCGCTTTGGTTCGATCATCTCATTTGCTTATATCGAGCTTTTATTTTTCGATAAAAAACAATACCAAAGCATGACGTATTGCGAATTTTAAAACGCCTTAACTTCATCAACTTTGGTTAATGCTACATCGCAAAATCAAAGTCATAGAACATTTTTTTTTTAATCTTAACGATGTATTTATTCGATTTTTTCAATCACCTTTATCTATTCAACATTTATCATTATCACCCATTGATATGGTCTAAACAATGGTAAATTAGGTTTGGCCTAACAACGTAACCATTATTATAAAAACCGTTTTAATTGTAATTTACACACAAAATACACATTTTTTAAAGTAAATATATGTTAAAGAACCTAATAATCTTTAAGACCACATATTTTTCTACACATTCAATAAGCTTCAAAAGTCTTTAACATACACACACTTTGAAAACCCTTTCAGTTATTCCCAGTAACTATCAATAACTCACACATAGCATACCGTTTCTAAAATCAATAGCAATAAGTCCTTGTAAACAAATATTTCGTCGCCAAGCCAGCTTTTCAGCGTTGTGTATATTGCGTCACCTTTAACGCCCTTCAGTTCGCCATAAGGACGCAGGTACGACGTTATTAGTAAAAGTTAGAAGTGAGTGAAAATTTAAGGCTTTGCTAAACAGCGAGGGATGCTAGCATCGCTTGTTTTTGTCGTGCTTGCAAACATTGGAACATATTTATTTATTTATGCACAGACGCCAGCACATCAAGCTACCACAATCTGTCAATTTCTTTAATAGAATTTCAAAGTTATCACAAGAGAAGAATGTCAAATTTTGATTGGTAAAATCTAAAGGATTCGGGTAGGGTGACCTGCTGGCGTCTGTACACAGGACACAAAAGTACAATAGAAATAATATCAGATAAAAGAGCACAAAAGCCTTGCTTATTTTATTAAGAAATCTCTTCACTGCTTATTTTATTATGTGAGTCGTCACACAAAACACGCCACGCTAGCGCCGATATTTAGCGGAACGTCACTGCCATTTTCATAATAAGCCCCTTTCACAATAAGAACCTCTATGCGTTGGTATTGTAACAGTCACCTGGATGCCAAAGTCGTAAGATATCGAAGAGTTGTGTCGCGTTGTGTACGGGGCTTTTTTTTTTTTTAGCGTGGTAAAATCATCAAATGAGTCCTCCAACCCCGGGCAGGGCGGGAGGGACTGTCAGACTTCTACTGACTAAAATCCACGGTGTCCTTCATAGCCTGTTAAGTTCCGGGGTTACGGTAAGGGAATAATCCCGCGACCCCGGGGTGTATGGGGCTTAGTAAGCACTCTACGCTTGAGACGCGCCACGCCGAGCTCGCTGTTTGTCAAAGCCTTTATTTGAAAAACCCTAGGTAATATCTAATTTGCATGGATAGTGTTCACGTAAACCTCAAGCATGTATACCTAGAAAAAAAGCACTATTAACCTAGAAAGTAAACAACATCACTATTTATTTTCATGAATTTCTTCTTTGGACAACGTGTTTCGTAGACTTTCGAATGAAAAATAAACCATGTATTTATTATCTTGGGTTTTATCCTGAATTCAAACGCAAGAGGAACTGGGATTTAGTCAGTAATAGTATGAGTAGTAGTAGTATAGTTTTTTTTCGATCAAGGCAGGGCCCGGTGGACTCTCATTTGATGATTCACCCATCCAAACAAAAGACTGAAATCATTACATACTTTACATTTGCCTACCATTTTCTAAACTACGACTATGTTAGGGTCACACATTACATAAACTCACGTCTTTTTCCCCGTGAGGGTGAGCAGAAACTACAGAACGTCACCTACAGATTCCTTTCGCTTCGTGCATGTTCATACATCTTCACATGAACAAGCGTGTTATATCAGACTTATTTATCAGCAAACAAATCTATTCGCAGCCAAAACAACCGGCAAATCATAACAAACTCCGAAATTGTGGCAGCGTTAATAATAGACGCCTGACATAGAGGTGTCACGCCGCGGCTCGCACACAACCATGTAATTGCAATGTGCATAATTTCGATGTTCGCAGTATCTGGCGCTGACAGCCACTCAAGCTGTCTCTACTTTATATTAAATCCACATTTAACCACTTAATTATTTCAATATTTACAAACTGATAAAGAACGATCAACTGAACTTTATTCACCCCGACAAAAGTTGTCCTCTCAAGGGCAGCGATGCGTTCCGGCAACGCCTGTGGAGTCAATAGTCCCATTACATACTAATATAAAAGGCGATCGCTACTGAGTACATGCATCAGTGCATCTGAGCTGAGTTAATAACACAGACCTACATTCAACATGATGAAACTGGTGGTGTTGTCCTGCATGGTGGCTGCTGCCGCGGCTGGAGCAGCGTTGGCGCCCTTCACGTCGTTTGCCTACACGACACCCCTCGCCTATTCAGCGCCGCTTGCTTACTCAGCTCCGTTCCTGGGACCCTATGGTAACTACAGAGGACCGCTGTCCCTCGCTCCTGGCCAGCCCGCCAACATACTAGGCGCTGACGGCAGGCCCCTCGACACCCTGGACGTGAACTTGGATCGCTTTGCGCACCTCACGGGCAAGGCTCTTAGCGGCGGCATCCACTTGCTGAAGAAGCGCTCGGCTCCCCTTATCGCGCCAGTCGGTCACGTGGTCGCGTCGCCTCTGATCCACAGCGCGCCCCTCGCCTACTCCACCCCAGTGTTCGGCTCACGTCTGGCTGTGGCTCCCATCGCCTACTCCGGCGCGCCCATCATCCGCTACTGGAAATAATTTTGTACAAAGGAACAAGTAAAATAAAAGCGACGCATTCGGAAATTTACCAAGTCTTTTCTTTCCCCGATCAGCGATATCTCATGAGTCGAGCTTCCACTGCAAATGAGCTGCTAGATTTCACGCTGACGCTGTATTAAAACAAATACACGGCCTTGAATATTTCTCATACCCTTTTGGAAAACTAGGCCTAAAAGTTTCTCAAATGAGATGTTGTAATTTGCATCTATCTGACTGCATTTTTTTATACCTTGCAGACATTTTGGCTATCTATACATTAGCATTTCTCAATTTTAATATTAGGTCGTACTAAATTGCTTGACTTCCTATGAACATCAGTAGCTTAAGTAATTTGATAAGAGTTGGAAAACCACGAAAACTTTGAACTCATAAAAATAAGTGTAAACATACATTATGAGTCGATGATTGCACTCGCGGAACCCTTGAACATGCATCGCAAAACTGGTCACCTTTTCAAACTGACATTAATAAAAATAACTTTACAAAGCTTAAAGGTTCCTTAAATATTGCAACGAAAAATGTACCTAGAATAGGTACCAAATATTTATTGATTCACCTCATGACACATAACATTTAGATACAATAAGAAATATCCTACTACTATTATAAAGGCGAAAGTTTGTAAGTATGGATGTATGGATGTTTGTTACTCTTTCACGCAAAAACCACTGAACGGATTTGGCTAAAATTTGGTACACAGATAGTTTATAACCTGGATTAACACATAGGATAGCTTTTATCCCGATTTTATATACCCGTGGGATAATTTTCGAGTTGTAGCGGGTGAAGCCGCTGGCAACAGCTAGTTAATTATAAATTCACCGGCCACCAATCCGCACTGGGCCCGCGTTGTGGATTAGCGCCCACTCCCACTTACAGAGAGGAGGCCTGCGTCCCAGTAGTGGGAACATTAATAGGCTGATGATGAATTATAAATTAACTAATACATTTTTTTAATGAACTAATTTTCGTTTGCTTTGTTATGTTTAGTTACATGAAATAGGGGGGCGAACCTTTTTCAAAAACACACAATACCTACCTGGGAATCGAACCCAGTACCTCTTGCTCAAAAGTCACTTGTGACCACCGGACCAACGAGTTATGTAGCAATTTGTTTTATTTATGTATTTTTCTCTGCTATAAGTTGAAGTAATGTCAAATAAATCACTGTGGAATTGAGATTAACATACTTACCGACATTGTAAATTATCCGGCTATCAACGCGAGATATTAATGTTGATGTAATTTATATCTAAACTTAATATTACAAAGCTGAAAAGTTTCTTTGTTTCTTTAGTTCAACGTGCTAATCTCAGGAACTGCTAATTTGAATAGAAAAAATCTTTTTGTGTTGGATAGACCATTTAAGTCTCATTTAGACGATGCAAGAACTCGAACGCGAATTGCGTTACATTGTGGAATTTATAGGTAGAACAAATTCAGTTAATGAAACAAATGCCCAATGTAGTGAAATTCGCATACGAGTTCTTGCTCCGTCTAAATGGCGCTTTATTGAGGAAGGCTAATGCCAAACTACGACCAATACAAACCGAGCAACGGGGATCAAACCACGAGCAACAGCTAGTTGTATAATAAACTTGTGGCCAATAAAAAAGGAGATCGTTTCTTTGTATAATAACAGCCGCACAGGCTAATCAAACCAACCTCAGCAAGCAGTTTCTGAAGTTGGTCTGTGTATGGGTTACCAGATCTTTAGGTGAAATTCGTCTGTGCCTCGGAGAGCACGTTGCACGTTAAACCATTGGACCCGACTGTCCATTATAGACCTTTGACAGTCGTTACTGTTTCAAGGCGCGACGCGATTACAATCCGACCGATTCCAACTACAAGTGAAAACAAACCTTACCACTACGGTATATGACTTAAAACATGTTGTTATCTACGGGTAAATGAAAAACAAAACACGATTGCCACGACGAAGTCAAGTCTAAACCTGAATCAAGGAATCAATCTGTTTCTTCAGTTACCTTTTGCGTTCCAAGGCCGGACTACACCGCGACCCTGGGTTAACATGAATAATGTAAACTGAAACTTTGACATTTTCAAATTGACTTTCAAGGTAAAAATTAGTTCCTTCTTCGCACACCAGAGGCACCTGTTCTATTTTTTCATACAAGAAACGATGTAAGTATACAAACACTGGAAAGACACTGTAAAATAAAATAGTGAAAACTCGTGATAAAGTCACTAGTACCCTTGTACTGGTGACTATAATCTCCTGTTTTAGGTAATGGTAGTCTAGAAAGAACCCTATGGAATGTTTTGCAACTCTACCAATAGTTTATATTTATGATTCCTTACCTTTGCTGTCCGTCTGTCTGTTTTATTATTGAACCCAAACCACGGAACCCTTCGCTTTGTGCGCTCCGACACGTATTTAGCCGGCCGCGCATTTTTTTGTCTCTTATTTTAACTTAAAGTACCTACTCCATGTACTAAAATAAATAAATAAATGATGTTATTGCTATATAAAAGCTATTTTTAGGAATATGGAGAAGATACTTTAATAACATTCAACCATTCACTTAGCACCGGTTTTGAAAGCTTATTGAAATTAATCTGCACTTGATTTGGTTTTACGTGTTTTTATTGAGCATTGTGTTTTTTTTTACTGAAGATTTAATAACTTACGTAGGGGTTGTGATGGAATAAAGTGGTTTTAGGTTAGAAAGAGACTGATAGTCCCTTCCGCCCCACACAGGACTGGGAGGAGTCATTTGATGATTATTTCACCCAAAAAAACTGGTACAACTCGGTTTGGACATAGGAAATTACACGAATTGACCTACGAGGTTCCTTGTTCGATTGCAATATTACTTATGAATTACTAATACGAACAACCTACACATTTGCATAATTAGTAACACCCCACTACACAAACATACTACTTAGATAGTTGTACTTGCAAACTTGTCACAAAAAAGGTCCAGATCAAATGCTTTGTTCGTGTGAACTTTGTTTTCTTGTAGGAAAGTAGTCTTTTCAGGGCCAGCAATGTATTCCGGTGTCGCCCATCAAGTTTATCTTATCACACAAGTATATAAGGCGCCTGACATTGTGCAAATGCATCAGTGAATCTGAGCTGACATACCAACACAGACCACTCCTCACACACAATGTTGAAGCTGGTGGTGTTGTCCTGTATGATGGCCGCGGCCACAGCGAGCGTGCTGGCGCCCTTCGCGCCGCTCGCCTACTCGGCTCCCATCGCCTACTCCGCGTCTCTGCTGGCGCCCTACGGCCACAACTACAGAGGACCGCTGTCTCTGGCACCTGGCCAGCCCGCCAACATCCTCGCCGCTGACGGCAGGCCTCTGGACACCCTGGATGTGAACCTGGACCGTTCTGCGCACTTCACCGCCAAAGCTCTCAGCGGCGCCGGCGTCCACTTGCTGAAGAAACGCTCCGCTGCTTTCATCGCGCCCCTCGCCTACTCTGCTCCTATCGCCTACTCGACCCCGGTTCTAGCGCCCTACGGCCACAACTACAGAGGTCCCCTGTCCCTCGCTCCTGGCCAGCCGGCCAACATCCTCGCTGCTGACGGCAGGCCCCTCGACACCCTGGACGTGAACTTGGACCGCTCTGCGCACTTCACCGCCAAGGCTCTCAGTGGTGGAATCCACGTGCTGAAGAAGCGCTCGGCTCCCCTGATCGCGCCGGTCGGCCATGTGGTCGCGTCGCCTCTGATCCACAGCGCGCCCCTCGCCTATTCCGCCCCAGTGTTCGGCTCTCGTCTGGCTGTGGCCCCCGTCGCCTACTCCGCTGCTCCCGTCGTTCGCTACTGGTAAACATTCGTAAATTCTGGACTCACTGAAATAAACAAATGATCTTCTACTTAATTTTGTTTTGATCAATTATCAATCTACTAAATTATTTCGATTTGCATCTTCACCATTATTATTTGCATTTATCATTGAAAGATCTGAACATGCGAAACAAATATGCACAAGAGGCAACCCAAAGGATCACAAACTTAAAACTGGAATCAAATACCATCTGAATAGGAGATAAACTAACCATGTCCCATAACCTACCATGTACGTAGCACCAAAAAAACTTGTTTACTCGTATGAACAATATCTTCAAACTTCGAGGCGAGTTTTAATTCCTCAAGTAACATGGTAAACAAACAATAAATGTGATGTTAGATCACTTCGCCTGTCCCTATTAACAATATCGGATCTGCAAAACAGTAATTTTACAGGAGAGCGCGTCAAAGTTTAAATTGCTTATATTTTTTTAATTATTCAAATTAAGTTTACAAAAAAAATATTGAAAATTGTCATATATTTAAGAGCTCATAACATAATGGTAAAATGTTTTATTTCCTTTTGTAAATATGGGAAAAGTCAGACATGACTTTTTTATCGGCATTTGGTACACTATATTTAGTCGGTTCCGTAACATCCTACAAAGTTATCTGGAAAAACTTATCTATGAATTGTCGCAAGTTCCACATACATCATTCTTCATGGGAAGTCCTAATCAAGATTTTGTCATAACTGTTTAAAATGTACGTGAAATACAATATTATTATTTTCAATGAATTATCGAAAGCAAATATAAATGAAACTAGTCTCTAAAAGAAGAAACAAAACAGAATACCTCAATTTTGCGGACAATATAATTGAAATCATTGAAATAAATAATTGATTCTAGCTTCATCAATGACACTAATTGTAATGAAACCTATAAAGGTTACATAGTCACAATAGTCACATATTGTCCATTTTTAATATACTAAAATAAGAGTTCACTCCTGTTCCATTTCTAAGGATGTGAAACAAGAGTGTTCTGATACTGTTTTTCAAGAAGTAAGACAAGACCCTATTAAAAATCTATCGACCCATTTAACTCTTGAGCCACTTTTAAAAGCTGTTTTCGAATATCATCACAAATCGTTTCGTAAGAAGACTTGATTAGATTCAGTCTCTGAAACTGGCCGGGCTTCGCAGAACATTTAGCACAATATACCACATCCACACAGTGAGGCAGGTTATACAGAACTCTGAAGAGTATAATAAGCCCATGTGTTTAGCATTTGTGGATAATGACAAGACCTTTGACTCCGTTGAAACCTTGGTGGTTCTAAAATCACTGCAGCTATGCCAAATGCATGGTGGCATGTTATATTCCCGAAACTGTTCACCAATGAAATGAGGATATTATGTTTAATATGCTCGCTTGGAAAGAAAATAAAACAAGCGTGACTAAAGCTTTACAACGCATAGGGATCTAGGGACAGATCGTTATAAATGGTGCAATCCTTGACTGTTCATGAATAATTCTACCTTGGATAAACAGTTTGGTTGAGTAGGAACCACTTCAAGAGGGCAGTCGACAGAAGAATTTAGTCCTTGTCGTGTGTCCAATTATGATTTACGATACCGAATCTTGGACACTCATATTGGGCTATAAATTTAATCCCACAGCAACTTATTTTACAAAAACTACTCGGAATAACTCTGATAGATAAAATAGCGGAGTGGGATGGTCCGTCAAAGCACCAAAGTTACATAGCTGGCAGTGGGCTGGTCACATCTGTCTCTGGACAAACAGTCATTTGGTTATACATAATTATATTTAAGTAGACATCGACGACTTGCCATACTTTTGCGTACATTAGGATAGGCCTATATTCAGCTGTGGACAAAAGTGCAGGCTGATGATGAACCTTCCAGTCCTTCTAAGTTTAGTACTTGGAATTCTTGGATCACTAACTTATATTATTATAAGTATTATTTTTTCTGTTGGTTCTTAGCTTAAACACATTATGATGTCTGCAGCCATACCAGTTTAAGCAAAAAATACCCCAAAAAAATGTTGTGTAATATCAATATAGGCACACGGTACCTATATCGAAACCTAAAATGTTTTTGTCTATCAGTTGGTTTTGCAATATTACCATATCCTACGCAAAGTTCTAATACTTTTACCATTAACCTAGTAGGAAGTACCACATACGACAATTTAAAATTATATTGAAACCAACAAGAAAGTCCGATGTGGTACTACCAACATATTTTACATTACAAGGAGCAGCTATAAATGTAGGTAGTACCACAAACGACAAACTGCATATGTTATCAAACTACTATCAAAGTTGGATGTGGTACATGTTACAATTTTAATTGTATAATCCAAAAGATTTGCCAAACTCATTAATAAAAGCTGGTGAACCAAAAAAAAACAATCTAGAATAATAAGCACTAAAATAGCACGCCTTATTCTCACGCCCCTACAACATGGTTGTTTGTGGCACAACCTACGGCGTTTTCTCCACCTGCACCCCGTTAAAAACGTCGTAAGATAACATCCATCATTGTTAACGGGCAGTCATGCCACATACGACAATGTTAACTTGGCTATCTCAAAAACTATGAGGAAATTTAAACTTTTTGTTATTGCTACTGAAAGACAATACTTTTGTGAGGTCAAAAATGGAATAAAACGAAAAAGGCGAAAGTGGTACATCCGACCTTGTTAATAGGGACAGGCGACTTAATACATCAATTTAAGTTACGACAATGTTACCTGACAGGTAGACTAGTTATCGCCTTATCGGATGTCAACGACAGTAATCAAACTATTTGTAGCGTTTCGAAACTGGAGGCGCAGAGCCGGGGCGTGACCCCGCTGCCTCGCGAAGTCGAGGCGCGGCGCGAAGACCTCCGGCGCGATCTCAGGGCAGTATGGAAGAATTTAATAAAAGACGACTGTCGCGACCGACGGCCGGGCACGCCGCAATTGCGGCGGTAAGACCCCTCTTTGAGGAGTGGCTGGAGAGAAGTCATGGCGTCCTGACCTACCGCTTGACGCAGGTCCTCACCGGACACGGAAGTTTCGGGAGGTACCTGTGGCTGATGCGAAAGGAGGAGACGCCTGGGTGTCACCACTGCGAAGATCGCCCGGAGGACACGGTGGAGCATACGGTGCAAGACTGCCCAGCTTGGGCGGAGCACCGACGTGTCCTCACGGCTGCGATAGGCGGAGACCTCTCGCGCCCGGCATTGGTTGCGGCCATGCTGCGGGGCGAGACGGAGTGGGAAGCGGTCAGCTCCTTCTGCGAGGCAGTAATGCTCGTCAAGGAGGAGGCAGGCCGCGAGCGAGAGAGGACAGCGTCCTCCCTCCGCCCCAGCCGCAGTGGTAGGCGCCCACGGCGACGGACGTCGCAAGATGATCTCCGGCCACCGTAGGCGCGGGCATGCGGGCAGCGAGTAAAGGGCAACTCGCTGCCCGACCAAGGACCATGCCCGGGTCGACGGCGCGTTGTGTCCCACGCGCGCCTCAAAGAGCGTCAGCATAATGACGGGGCCCCCCTCTCAGAGAGGGCCAAAGCCTGCCGGGGTCGCGGGATTATTCCCTAACCGTAACCCCGGAACGTAACAGGCTATGAAGGACACCGTGGATTTTAGTCAGTAGAAGTCTGACAGTCCCTCCCGCCCTGCCCGGGGTTGGAGGACTCATTTGATGATTTTACCACGCTAAAAAAAAAAAAAAAAAAAAAAAAAAAAAAAAAAAAAAAAAAGCGTTTCGAAACAGAAACAAAGATTTTATTCACACCCACTGCGACATCCGACACGTAACATCATCTAGGTGTTGTCATTTACATTGCAGAGAGTCTTGACATTAAGCCAGATGAATAAAAAAGAATCAGGGATTCTTGGAAGGCACACCATGTAGGTAAATACCAATATTTATTGGAGATTTAAGGAGAATCGCTATTTCATAAGTGATTTTCTTTGGTGTCTCAAGAGAAATATTATTCGTAGGATAACTTTATATTACGAGTGTCAGACTCGTATACACGGAACGGAGTCCCTCACGCCCTAATAGACCCTAAACATATTTTTCCTACTCCTCCACTATTCTTTTCTGATTAATTTCGTTGCAGGATCCAAGACAGGTAAATTCATTCTCCGGGACACGTCGAGCTTCATTGTCTCGGCGCTTTTCTGCTGGTTGCCACTGTTGATTCTGGGTCTCAGGAGCTGCAGTGGTTTGGGAATAGTGTGGTGGGTTTGTCCCATAAAAGAGTCCCCTGCCGCCCTCCCCTCCCGCCCTGCCCTGGGTGGGAAGTCCCCTTTGATGATCTTAAAACGCTAAAAAATTTAAGGAAAAAGCGTGAGTTTGGATGTTCTATATGTAAAGTAATTGAAATGGTAATCTTATCTTAGTTCTAATTATTCAACAGGGAAATTATAGTAATAGCATATTAAGGTTGAAAGTAGAACTCATAATAATACCTTAATTTTACTTAATATTTCGTATCAATAGTCTTTATCGTAAGGTGAAACTGAGACTTAGGAAATAGACACAAGTAAGTAATTCTTAACAGCTTTTTTTTATCATGGCAAAATCATCAAATGAGTCCTCCCACCCCGGGCAGGGCGGGAGGGACTGTCAGACTTGCACCGACTAAAATCCACGGTGTCCTTCAAAAGCCCTTTATGTTCCGGGGTCATGGTAAGGAAATAAGTCCCGCGACCCCGGCAGGCTTTGGCCCTTTAAGAGGGGGCCCCGTAATTTTGCTGACGCTCTTTGAGGCGCGCGTGGAACACGACGCGCCGTCAACCCGGGCATGGTCCATGGTCGGACAGCAAGTTGACCTTTACTCGCTGTCCGCATGCCCAGGTGAAACTGAGACCTAAGAAATAGACACAAGTAAGTAATTCTTAGGAGCCTAGGTCGAAGTTGCGAGCATCATCAACATTTCCATTACTGCCCGTGGATATTCTTGTGGAAAACTTCTTTATAGATCCTCTTTTTTTTTCAAACAAATCATGCTTATTTTTAATGCTTTTTTATAAAAAAAATTATTGTTCCATACCCAGTCTTTCACTTCATTTAGGTACCTATAAGATCTTCATAATCCTAAGTTTTACGAAAAATTTTTATTGTAAAATGTTTTATGGGTTATACTAACAACGACGATTATTTCAGAACGAAAGGTTATTACTACCGTTCTATATTTTTGTAATCCACTTAGCAACTAGTCAAGACGATGAATGCCTACGTAAGTATTTCAACTTTTAATAAAAAGAAAACTTTGAAATTATTTTTTACTCTTGAATCATGGCTATCTCCTTATTATTTCAACGCTGCCTTTGTTACCAAAGAGGATATTATGTAGTCATACTAATTGCAATAGATAAAGGTAAATGAACTCTTTCAACGAATTTAACTTATTTATTATGATACCGTAAATCTTTTTTTCTCAATACTATATCTAAGCCCGACTTACGCAAATTGAAACACTGGACTTCCAATCAATTTAGTTTAAAAAATGCGTACCTACTTACGTAGTCAGGTGGGTGCCTAGTAGCAAATGGGCTTCAGGGTCTCCTTTTAAAACCCGGCAAAATAAATACAGTTTTAGGTCACGAGTTCATTTCAGGTCATGCCATTCTTAGATAGAACTTTTTAAGCTTTGTGCCCAAAAAGTTAGAATATCTTAGATTATGTGACAAGCTGAGAGATTAATGATTCGGGCTAAAAACTAATAAGTATACGAGTACAAACACTTGAAAACTAATTTAGAACTCAAGTGATAAGATTTCGATTAAAGTCTCAAAGAAACGTAGGTTTTTTTCTGAATGTAAACTACGCCAAAACTGAACAGTTTTGTGCTCAAGGACTACGCAAGAAATACCCCAGTTACTTGGCACGATAAAATAGGCAACCAACGAACCTCACTATTCCAATTTATATTAATCATCATCATCATCTTCCTGCCCTTATCCCATTTTACTTGGGGTCGGCGCAACACGTTTTTTTTCTTCCATTCTCCTCTATCACACGTCATAGTATCATCTACTCCTTTTTCTTTCATATCATTAATCATATTAATAAAGAAAGAATAAAAACAAAAACTTAATCCAATGTTTTTTATTTTTTTATTTTGTATTTACAACATGAGAAGAACTACAATTAGCTATTTACCAGTAATGGACAATAGGGGCAGCGGAGTAGGCGATGGGAGCCACAGCCAGGCGCGAACTGAGTACAGGTGCGGAGTAGGCGAGGGGCACTCGGTGAATCAATGGTGCTGCAACCACGTGGCCGACTGGCGCGATCACGGGAGCCGAGCGCTTCTTCAGCACGTGGATGCCATTGAGAGCCTTGGCGGTGAAATGCGCAGAGCGATCCAAGTTCACGTCCAGGGTGTCGAGGGGCCTGCCGTCAGCAGCGAGGATGTTAGCAGGCTGGCCAGGAGCGAGGGACAAGGGGCCCCTGTAGTTGTGGCCGAAAGGCGCCACTAGCGGAGCAGAGTAGGCGAGAGGCGCGACCAGTGCAACAGACCGTTTCTTCAGAAAGTGCACGCCACCTTCAAGCGCTTTAGCTGTGTAGTGCGCCGAGCGATCCAAGTTCACATCCAGGGTGTCCAGAGGCCTGCCGTCAGCTGCGAGGATGTTGGCGGGCTGGCCGGGTGCCAGAGACAGCGGTCCTCTGTAGTTGTGGCCGTAAGGCGCCAGCAGAGACGCGGAGTAGGCGATGGGAGCCGAGTAGGCGAGCGGCGCGAAGGGCGCCAGCACGCTCGCTGTGGCCGCGGCCATTATGCAGGACAACACCACCAGCTTCAACATTGTGTATGAGGAGTGGTCTGTGTTGGTATGTCAGCTCAGATTCACTGATGCATTCTTACGATGACAAACGCCTTATATACTAGTGTGATAAGATTAACATGATAGGCGTCGGCGGAATGCATCGTTGGCCATGAAAAAGACTACTTTTCTCCGAGAAAATAATTCATACGAACAAAGCAATACCACTGTGATACCTTTATAGATATTATGTAAGATACCTACATAAATAACATTTGAATCAAAACGTTATTAAATTACCCAAGTACCTAATTTAAATGAAAATAATTTTGTAACGAGTTCACTTCTCAGAATGATGTCAATGTACTCGTTATTTGTTATTTCACTAACGAAATGAAACAAGCGTCTCGTGCGTTATAACCGACTTCATAAAAGGGGAGGTTCTCAATTCAGCTATTTTATTTAGTACGCCGAGGTTTCTGGTCCTATTTTCGTGTTTTTTTTTTCGATGCAGTACCTACATCTGATTTGATGTTACTACGAGTTACCAAGACAAACATAAGAATATGACTCATGTTACTAGTGATTTAAGTTCCAGCAACAGTAAGCTCCTGTTGTTACTAACCTTAATGGATCTTGTAATCTGACAATTAAAACCAATCATGGCAATAGTCAATGACCAAATTAATGGTGTGTGCGTGTCCAGATGATTTATGATAATGATAAAAATTAGGGGCGATGAAAATGACACAAAAAAAATACGCTACATAAAACTGTAAACTCAGTGCTCTAAACTTGATGTCCACATAATTATACTAAGACCGACACAAATACCTACATTTTGTGAAATGCTGATACATTTCCAATAGCGTACATGTGGATATGTGAATATGACATTGACACATTCATATGAACTAAATAATTAGCATTAGGGGTTATATGTAATTAAAGAAAAATACTTTTTTCCGAGTAACTCTCTTTATAAACTATAGGCAGATATATTGTCGAATATACTAATTTTTCATTACACAGTATTTCACCAATGATGTCCCAGCACGCCGGCATGCCCCAAATGTCCGAGGCCTAGAGGAGCGACGGGTGCGCCCCAGCCGAAGTGTGCAGCAGCGGGCACTGCCAGAGCTGCGGGCGCCAGGGCGTGGGCCGCGGGGAAGCCAGCGTGGGCCCACGCGGCACCCAGCAGGGGAGCCGAGCGTTTGCCTAGCACATGCCCGTGCGCGAGTGCACCGGCCGCAGCTTGAATTCCGTGATCCACAGCCCTAGCGGTGAAGTGCACGGCACGGTCGGCGTTCACACTGAGAGTGTCCAGAGGCCTGCCGTCTTGAGCAATGACGCTGGCGGGCTGTCCGGGAGCAAGAGATACGGGTCCCCTGTAGTTAGCAGCAGCACCACCAAGAGGCGCAGGGACCACAACGGGACCGGCAACACCGACGGCGGGAGCGTGCGCAGCGGGTGCAGCCAGCAGCGGAGCGGCGAGCGCCGGCGCGGCCAGGTGTGCTCCAAAGCCCCATGGTGCTCCTAGGCCTAAGCCATGGAAGCCGAGATGACCGAGGCCGAGCGCGCCGTATCCGCTGGGCTTGGCAGCCACGAGGGCCAGTACGGAGGACAACACCACCAGCTTGTACATTGTGGTCTGTGTTGTTTTCTTAGCAGAGAGCAACTGTAATTCTTACCCTCTAAGCTTCAGCTTATATACCAATCAATTTCGTAGGCGTATTCCAGATACCTTTGTGACGTCAGCAAATATGCGGCTAGGCGTTGGCTGTAGGTCGCCGGTGGATAGAAAAGGACCATGGGGCGGCGCAGGCGCCACAAGCAGTGTCCGCCAAAGCGAGTTTTAAGATAATGCAAAAGTCAACTCTAAACAAATCAGTATACATTTGAAAATGACTCCAGATATCCCTGTTCACCTTGTACATTGATAAAGGGCCGTTCACTTCAGGTGATTACCGCCTCGATGTGCAAAAATTCTAAATTACCCCTCAGCACTGCGTAATAATGACTGTCGCTCGTGTAACAGATGATGTCAATTAACTCACCTACTCATATCTACGTAATATTATAAATTATAAATGTTGGTCCTGTGAGGTAAGGTGTCAATGACTCCTTAAAGTTTAATTTCAACAATTCGTAGGCACTTTCATCTAAATGTAAATTTCTTGCTTGAAACGTAATTTTATTTAACAAGCGAAGAAAATCGGTTATGAGAAAATTTAGAGATAATTATGAAGACGCTGGATGCAGGTCGCTCCCAACCAGTATAATATGTGGAGATCTAAAGGGGAGGCCTATGTTCAGCAGAGGACGTCCTACGGCTGAGATGATGATGATGATGATGATTATGAGATGATGATGATGATTATGAATCCTAGTAGTAAATTACTAATTGCAAAATTATGCGAATTATTTTTATGCAAAGATTATTTTTAAAACAACCGACATATTAAAGTTGTTATTAAGAATCAGTAAACCTACACCTGACCAAATTAGACAAACCTTTTCCGTCGGAAACACAAATATAATTTTTGGGAAATACTTATTTATCATCATTACTTAGCACCCAGCTGATTTAAGTTTAAACAACAGGAATTCTTTGATAAATTACCTACACAACTACATTGTCGTAGGCGGTCAATGCCCCCAATTTTCCAGAAAACAGATACGTTTTTACTTTATAAAATCACATTAGACCTTGCCGGATCATTAAAACAGGCATCTGGCATTCCCGAGGGTTGAAAAATATCCGGGTCTAGGGTCGTATCGGTAGTTAAACAAGATTAATACTGTTTTCAGCCAGCTTTTAAGTAGTCGAGGCCAACTCTCGGTTACATAAAACTAACCGAGCAGTGGTGGCCCAGTGGTATTGGTCCCGACTTACGAGTTGTAGGTCGTGTGTTCGAACCCAGCCAGGCGCATTCTGCCTAGCCTTTTCCCAACTATATTGGGGTCGGCTTCCAGTCGAACCAGATTCAGCTGGATATCAGTATTTTACATGGAGCGACTGCCTGTCGGACCTCCACAACCCAGTAACTGGGTAATACGATACCCCATGGTAAAGGTCTTCGCACATTATAACAACTCCACGCCAACGCGGCAGCAACTCTACTCACACTCTCGATGAGTAGTCAACTAGTTGATCCACCCAATGGTCACTAGTGGACAACGCGGTGTCAACGAGTGGCCAACGCGGTGCCAACGAGTGGGTTATTCAACAGACAACTCGTCTAACCTCAGTTTTCCCGTCACGCGTCAGTCGCAAACGCATAGTCGTTACGTGGACAACGTGTGGTCGTTGCGTGGACGACGTATGGTCATTGCGTGACAAACGTGTCGGGGTTGACCTCTAGTGTACGATGCGTAGGCCACTCGTTGTACACTACTTTATAATCATTTTTTGAAATTGAACCTTGAACATATGATACAGGGCTTAAATTTCAATGTCTAGCATAGAGTCGAGTCGCCGTTGAGTTGTTATAATGTGCGAAGACCCTAAGACTGGTTGTCAGACTATAAAGCTTCTGACTAACAGTAACGACTGTCAAAGATCTACAAATGACAACCGGGACCAACGGCTTTACGTGCTTTCCGAGGCACGGAGGAAACTCGCTATGACAGATGGTCACCCATCCAGACCAACCTCGGCAAGTGCGGCTTAACCCGGAAGATCGGCCTGTGCGGCTGTGATTATTTAGCCACAGCTCTCAAAACGGTGAAGGAAAACATCGTGATGAAATCGGCATGTTCTAGAACCCAAAAATTCTAAGAAATGTGACATCCACCAATCCGCACTGGGCCCGCGTGGTGGATTACAGCCCACTCCCTCTCACAGAGAGGAGGCCTGTATCCCAGCAGTGGGAACATTATAAGCTGATGATGATGATGAACCGAGAGTTGGCCTTTAAAATACTTATATTGAGAGTTTTTTAGAGTCTCAGATAGGGCCACAATACAATTGGTAATACATAAAAAAAAACTTTTATTCTGCTGCTTTCACAGGATGCATCTCAGCCTATAATGTTCCCACTGGGACGATGTTTTGGAATTGTAGCTTTAAAACATAAATAGGTTTGTTTTCACCGATAAACGAAAAATAATTAAAAAGAAATTTAAAAAAAACTACACAATAATATATCCGTCTGGGTTCGATCCTTCACCCTACAAACTCATTAGATACGGCCGTTTTTTAAGCCCGCTTAAAAAAAGCAAACAGATCTAGAACTAAAAATACTGACCCTTGAAAGCCTGTTGTGGTTAGAAACATTTACAAATTATGTGTAATTATTACAGCAAATGATCTTTAAATAAATACTCGTTTAGGATAAAATATTTATTGTAGGTTCTAAACCGTAAGCGTTTAGTGGTTCGGTCGCTGAACTCACCCCTAATTACAACCCTTTCATAGCGTTCCAGTGAATTTGAACCGTTGAACCCTAAATTAATAAAGTATACAATAACCAACACTTAGATTGATTTAAAAAAAATGCCTTGAATAGTATTTATAATTAAAGGTCTAATTTATATTTGGTAAAGCTTTAAAAAATACAATTTAGAACGAGCCATTTTAAGAAAAAAAAAGTGTACAAAAGATTAATTAATCTTTCGTAAAAGTTTTTACAATCTAGTTCAAAAATTAAAATATTTTATTTCACTAGCTATCTATTCCTCGCGGAGTCACACAATGATCTTTATTAACCGACGAAATAGAAGGAGGAGGTTCTCAATTCGACATGTATATTTTTTTGTCATAATCTGATGTTACATCTCCTTCCTCGGTAAATGGGCTATCCAACACTGAAATATTTTTATCAGTTCGTACCAAGTATCCTATGAGATTAGAGAGAGTACAACCAAACACTCTTAAAACAGCTTTATAATATTATGTATAGTTAGGGCACCACCTCAAAATGCTTCGACGGTGCGTTGCGGTCCACGCGCTTCTCAAAGAGTGTCAGCATAGTGACCCCCCTTAGGCCAAAGCCTGCCGGGTTCGCGGGACTCACAAATTACCGTGACTGCGGAACGTAAGGAGCTTTTGAAAGACACCGTGGATTTTAGTCAGTACTAGTCTAACAGCTCCTGTCGCTCTGCCCTAAAAAAAAGATGATAATCCATGTCGTTTAATATTTACCAACTTCAAAAATTCCAGCCACAACTCGAGGAACGCCGCGGGCACAATCTAGTAACTAATAAATAACAGTTAATAAACAATACATACATATTCATCTTCATACGATCAACACATGAACTTGACACCTCGTGCAGTCACGAGAGTGTGACGTAGGAACCGGTTGCATGCGTGTACGCAGCTGTTACGTACCGCACATTACTAAGGTTCTTTCGCAGTTCGTTAACATCTGTATTCAACAATTAAAAAACTATCTTATTCTTAAAGCAATAAAGATCACTGTTCTTTGATAGACTTTTCAGTGGCCGCAGCTTTGTAGCAACCCTTATTTAAACGATTTAAAAAAAGAGTTTGTCAATTCGACACATGAATTTATTATGGGGGAGGCCTATGTTCAGCAGTGGACGTCCTACAGATGATAATGATGATGTGAATTATTAGTCAAAAATCGTTTTTTCCTTTTAGTTGTATATGCCCATTCTATTCTCCGGATTTTTTGACACGTGGTAAAATCATCAAATGAGTCCTCCCACCCAGGGCAGGGCGGGAGGGACTGTCTGACTCGTACTGACTAAAATCCACGATGTACTTCAATAGCCTTTATGTTCCGGGGTCACGGTAATGAGATATGTCCCGCGACCATTCTATTCTCCGGCTTAACAAAGGTCATCCCAAATTAATTTTATTCTCTAAATAATTAATCATTTTTAAAAGCAGCTTTATGGCTTAGCTTTCCATGCCCTAACAAAGGAATCCAAGAGCTACCTTATAGTCTTTTACATAAAGATCATTCTCACTTCGACAATGACACCCAATCGAAAGTAAACTAACTGTGAATGAACAGTACATGAATACCAGTTTCACATACGAGTTACACATACATATATTAGCAACGAGTTTCGTTCATGTTTTTGCCCCTATGGTTGTAGTGACCTTGGCACTTGGCCTTCTTGAAACTGAAATTGAAACCAAGGATGATTGCAATAAAAGAAATGATGGAGCAAGTTTTTGTTAAGATCGCGTCGAGAGTTGACGTCGTTTTTTTATTGTTAAGTATAATTTAATTTTAATTTAATTTAGCCTGAAATGAAAGTGAATCAATCAATTGTCTTTGTTACATAGCGTTCGCTTTATCAAATACAATCGATAGATGTTTTTTTTTTTTTATGAATGAAGTGACTATGAGGATTTTTTAGGTCAAGAAAATAAAATGATAACTCTATTTTTCTCGGTCGTTGTATAGCATTGTCTAAGCCTAACAGTTACCACAATGCACGGGCAATTATTTTTTATTGCCTACACATAATTGTTCCGGGTCTGGGTGTTTGTGTATGTGAGTTTAAATGTTTGTAAAAGCGAGTAATGGGTGACTCGCTGTCCGACCATGGACCATGCCCGGATCGACGGCGACGACGACAGCGCGTTGTGTTCCACGTGCGCCTCAAAGAGTGTCTACATAATGACGCCCCCCCCCCCCCCTTTAGAGGGCCAAAGCCTGTCGGGATCGTGGGACTTGTCGAATTACCATGACCCTGAAACGTAATAGGCTATTGTCAGTGCTAAAATAATCTATTCGTGTTAAATCCCGTACATTTTTGTTAACAATTATGGTAAAAAATCTATGGGGTTTATCAAAAATAGTTAATTTAAGTAATGATCAAACATTCAGTGTGGCAGTGAAACGGTACTGTCCCTTAATTAACATTGAGATTCGATTGAAAACTTGACAAAATGTTCTCTCTTACTTTGTACTGCCATCCTGAAGAATTTTAATTAAGAGTATGTTAAGTTTTAATTAATATCCTGTGAATTTCTTCGACTCAGTGTATATTGATGAAGCTGGCGCGTTTATTTTAATTTAATACCAAGCGTTACAAATATTGGCGCGGGCATGCGGGCGGCGAGTAAAGGGCAACTCGCTGTCCGACCATGGACCATGCCCGGGTTGACGGCGCGTTGTGTTCCACGCGAGCCCCAAAGAGCGTCAGCATAATAACGGGGCCCCCCTCTAGAGGGCCAAAGCCTGCCGGGGTCGCGGGACTTATCTCAATATCGTGACCCCGGAACATAAAGGTCTATTGAAGGACACCGTGGATTTTCTAGTACGAGTCTGACAGCCCAACCCGGGGTAGGAGGACTCAATTGATGATTTTACCACGTTCAAAAAATAAAATAAAAGTGTTAATTAGCTAAAACCTTAAATTCTTCACATTTTTTTCTGAGTTTCTTGAATTATAAAGTTCAAATAAATATTCATAATCCGATGTTCGTGTTTACTCTTCATTTGTTTATCAGTAAAGCTTACCTAGAAGGGAATTGAGAGTATTTTGAGTATTGCGATACACGTGCCATAATAAAACGTTTTATGAGAAAATTACTATTTAGTTACCTAAAACAGTTCAAGGAGTATTACACGAAGTTGAAAAAACATGAAACTCTTTGGTAAATAAGACGCAAGTCTCTAACGTGGATACTGTACTAACAAACAAGGTTTAGACAGGACGGGTTCGAGGTTCGAATCCCAACAGATTCACTATCGTTGTTATTCTTCATAGTCTGAACCTAATTTGGAAGGAAAAATAAGAAACAAACATGAATATTATACAGTTACGTGCAACCTACAATGCCTAAAAGAAGAGTTATTAAATCAAAGCTAAAGAACTTAATCGAATCATACTTACTCCTTTTTTCACCAATATCGCCTTTACTTCACCAGCAAAAGTAACAGGTGCAGAAGACAAAAAAAAAGATTATTAAAAGATAAATGGATCTTGGAAAGCAGCTATAACTTTTAAGGAAAACATGGAAGAAAATTTAGTTCTATTTTTAAGATTTATATATAAACGGCAATAAATGTATTATTATGTATTTATTGTATTATTTTTATGTTATTATTTATGAAACAGAACATTTGGTCGTCTCTTTTCAGTCTTCTGATCCAGATCACAGCACCTGAAAGTCATAGGGAAAGACGGCACGGCACCGTGCCGTCTAATGGAAAAACGCCCTAACGCTTTTATCCAGCTGACACAGTCTAACAGTAAACATTATAGTTTTAGAATCAACTAATACTTAGTTCAAGATTAATAGCCGTAGAAGTTAGAAACAGTCATAATACATAATACCTATTAGGCTACGTTCAGACGACAGCGACCGCTAACCGCATGCTACACGCCAACTCACGCGTCTAACTCGCTATGAACTTTTTGTATAACTATTAATTGGAGTCTTATGACATATCAATAGCAATAGACGTCAAATCTCTCTTATGGGCAGGCAAAAGCACGAGACGGGGGCAGCAAGGCGGGCGCGAGGCGGGAGTGTGACGTCTACGGTTGGACTACTAGAATAATTTGGGATCTATTGATATGTCATAAGACTAAAATGATATGCAAAGCGCGGGTAATGACGCGCGGTGTGCGCCTAGAATAGATTAGAATAGGTCTTTATTTGCTCAGAATGTAGGTACATAAAAATAAGCTTAGCAGGCGCATCGTCTAAACGTAGCCTTAGATACCTTGGTACATATTTGATTTACAAGTTTAGCGGTTTCTTGGAAGGAAGTGGAGCTAGGGCGTTTAGCTGATGTAATGGAAAGTCAAATTACATCAGAATTGTTATAGGACTTCAGATTGATTTTATCAAGGTACGTGGAATGAGTAATTTATGTTAAATTGTTTTTGTTTAGAGTCTTTGGTTATTTTTTTAAATAATCTTTGAAGGCAAGTAGATTTATAAAGTATACTTCATGTCCAACCTGACCTGTCCGAGCCGGGGTGCCCCAATTCACGAGCTCGCTTCGCTCGCTCTTGCATCCTTAGTCAAATTGCTGATTACCGCCTATCAAGGTAGGTCGACGGAGCCACGCTTCACGGGGCTAATATTTCTGTTTGCAAGGCTCTATCGACCTACCTTGATAGGTGGTAATCAGCAATTTGGACTAAGGATGCAAAAGCGAGTCCGACTAGTAGGTATTTTTCAACTTTACAATCTTACAATCAGTCAACTCGTACAATCGATATTTAAAGTTTCGATGTTTTGAACATCGATATTTTAAGCGTAGATATTTTAATCTTCGATCTTCAAATATGTACCCGAAAACAGTTTATCTAAAGCCATGTTTTTCGTTTTTAATTCAATTCGCTGTCGCTCCTTCCTTTGTCACAGCTCTAACAACCGGACTGTGAAACTTTAATAAGTAACATTCCGGAACAGTCGTAAGTCCATCGTTTCAATTAAAAAGTTCAAAAGGGGACAAGTTGAATGACCTTTGAGGAAACTGGACTACAGTCACTTACATCCTGTGCCGGCTTCCGAGCGACTGTGACAGGCGAATATTAATGCAAACTGCTATCTCGGAACTAATACATCAAGCTGTTGGCACATTTATGCTAAGTTTGCGAATACTCACCGTAGGCGCGGGCATGCAAGCGGCGAGTAATGGGCAACTCGCTGTCCGACCATGGACCATATCAAGCAAAAGAGTGTCAGCATAATGACGGGGCCCTCCTCTAGAGGTCCAAAGACTGCCGGAGTCGCGGGCCTTATGAATTACCGTGACTCCTTTTGGCTTTGCCGTAGTCGGGTAAAAATCGCAATAATCGTCCATCGTGATAATAAACGATATTTCCGGTTAGTATTGAAAGACCACTGTAGATTTTAATCAGTACAAGTAATCTGACAGAAAACGGTAGGTGGATTCGTTTGAAGATTTTACCACGATAAAAAAGGATACAAAATAATGGGTCTACCACACGCACAATCTTCACCACAGTTTTACCTGTGCGATTGGGCGTTCAGTGTTACCGACACAGTTATACAATACCCAGATAACACAAGAGCAAAATCCGTGCTAGTTTACGACCAAAAGTCGTAAGTGGCCGTTTTCACGCTCGTGTAAATCGGTCATTCATTAGTTGGACGTCAGTTTTAATATCAAAATGGTTAATTGTGCTTTGGGACGAGGGGGGCACCGTAAACGTGGGCGTATTTCAATCAATTTGGTTTTCCCATGACTAAATAGCTTTTGTGACATCATAAAAGATAGTCAAGAAATGGCTGACTTCGTTTTCATACAGATCGTGATACTTGCGTTATCTAGGAGGTATATCTAAGTCTGTGGTTGCCGACCGTGTAATGATTTTTTCTTGCGCAGGTAAAATTGTGGTATAGCTTGTGCGTGTGGTAGGCCCATTATATAACAACACACTACGACCAATAAGAGACAAGCAGTGGGTGTGTTTCGGAGAACAGCCAGAAGTTCCTCTAGCAAACAGTTTTGTTGTTATTGGCAACATCTGATTGCTGGTATAACATTAAATTATGTTAGTTAGTACTAAATTAACCCTCGGGCGTCGATTGATACTAATGTTTTCCCTTATTGACGCAGCTGTTGTTTGTAAACAAACCTATCGGTTACAAGAACACTCGCCCCTACTTTACACATGTCCAATAATAATATGAAGTAGACATAAACATAAATATTTCTAGTAAGTCTACTATCAAACCTATACTTAGTAAATAGTATGTCCTCATGCAAATCAGCCGTAGGTATACTATCAAATAATGATCAGAACCTTATCTCAAGATTTCTATTCTAGAAAGATATCTATTTCTATTTTAGAAAGACAATTTTTTTTTATTAGGTTTCATCAACAACAGCCTATAATGTTCCCACTGCCTGGACACAGGCCTCCTCTCTGTGTGAGGGTGTGGGCCATAATCCACCACGCGGGCCCAGTGCGGGTTGGTAGATGTCACATGTCTTCAAATTTTTGGTTCTAGGACATTCCGTTTCCTCACGATGTATTCCTTCACCGTTTTGAGAGCAGTGGTGATGAAATAAATAAGTCATGCGCCTGGCGGGGTTCGACCCCACGACCTACAATTCGTAAGTCGGGACCGATACCACTGGGCCACCACTGCTCTTTTAATTAGGTTTATTACCTACTTATCTATTCAACTTACAACCAACACCCATGCCCGAACACTACTCGTATTATCTAATAACTACTTTTTCCGGGCGGAAAACAAACCTAGTAATCTAGCGTAGGAACTAATTAATTATCTAGTCATTATGCTAATCGATTTTTTACTCAATTAATTTTAATAAATGAATAATAAAAAGGGCAGAGATATGGATCTTTTGTATCAACTGATCTGTAACATTTATTGCCAAAAAAATGCACAATTTACCAATAGAAACCATTCTAACAGCGCGTGCAGGTACTATATTCTTATTATCCAATCAAGACTGTGCATTTTCGTTATAATTACAGTGTGCTAAACAAAAAATCAACATTGAATAAACCAAAGCAAGGCCTTCGGTAATAACGAATAACATTCCGCGTCGCCATTCTTGTACAACTATCTCATATAATTAGCATAAAGTTAACCTACTTTATAACGTAAATACTATCATTTTGTCGCTTATTAATCATTCTGTCGGTCACTTTTGAGGATAAGAAGCCGCAACTCGTGATTACAGTAGTCAGTTAAGTCTAGAAGACTCGCATTGAGCAGCAGTATCAAAGGCTTCATTTTTAAGCTATTGTATAGCTTTTATCGCGAGCGCTGAGCGTGGCGAATAAATTAAGAAATTCCGTAACAAAAATAAACCTAACGGAAAAAACTTGACGAAAATAAACCTAACACCTCCAGTTCAGCAGATTTCAACACGTCGTCGTCGCGTCGTTTATTTTACTTGACGTTTCACTAGATTGACGTGGTTGACATTAACCTTAAAAAAAAGTACCGACTTCAAAAACAAATACAAAAAAGTTTAAAATAACCTTTCTTTCGGAAGTCGGTGGCTTTGATTTTTATTATTTCATTGACTATTGCCACCGACTTCCGAAAGAAAGGTTATTTTAAACTTTTTTGTATTTGTTTTTGAAGTCGGTACTTTTTTTTTCAATTTTTATTTTACCCTTTTTAGTTTATTTATTAAATATTCAACGCAATATCTTCTAAAATACAAAGTTTTATTACATGAGGTGCACTAATCTTGTAATCCGTCACTACGAAAAAATCTATATCTCTAAAACTACTGAACCGATTTTGATGAAACTTGCAGTGTACCCTAAGTTGAACAATACCTAGTACAGCAAAAAAAAGAATTACTTAAATCGGACTTGTAGTTCCGGAGATGTGCGTGCACAAACATAAAAACATACATACATACATACATACATACACTTATGAAATTTGGTACATTTGTTCAGACGCTGATATAGACTAACATATACGAAAACTGGGCAGTTCTGATAATATTACATACATACGGGTCGAATTGATAACCTCCTTTTTTTTGAAGTCGGTAAAAAATGCATTATAAGTTACTAAAAATGCTATGCAATAGCTTTACTGCGGCATTCCCCGAGTGCCACACGTATTTACGTGTGGCACTCGGGGAATTATAGACTAACACAAGAAAACATTGACGTAACAAATGGTGTTGTTATACTTGTATGTTATGTGATCCCTAATAATCTCCCAGTTACGTCGACAATCCGGGCGAATAGCGAAGTATTGTATGTATATTACCTAATCACGGTGAGGGATATACACATTACTGTCGCTGCGTAATTGTCTGTGATGTCTAGCTACTCAAAATAACGTTATCGGGTTAATGACAAACAAAACAAAAGGAAATATCTAATGGACTAGTCACTCACACAAAAAATAAGTGTTTGCTTCGAAGCTTAAGCTTATTAAATCTCTCACAAACTGAGAGATTTTAATAAGCTGCAAACTCGATTACATCTTTATTTTGGCGTTCCAAAATTTATCTCAAAAGTCTCATTAAATCTCATGAAGTAGACGTCGGCCAAAATAAAACAATGAAAATACATCAGTATGACTTTTATAAATATAGAAGTAAAAACTTAATAAAACTCTTATCAGAATCTGATGGATGTAGTCAGTACGGGATTATGAATTTTATGCTGGCATCTTGTGAAGTCGTTGACCTTTATCGGCATTTTTGAGAAGAAGAAAATCATCAAAAATGGTTATTGACTGTCGGTGATCTAGACACGCGGAGCGTGGCCAGCCAAGCATAAACTTAACTGACACTGTTGCCCTTTGCGTTCCAGAGCCACAGGCACTTAGGTACCTACAACTTTCCACTAAATGTAGTTGTCATACCAACATATTTGATATCCAAAGCACTCGATCGCAAATCACTTAGCTGAGACTACAATCGAATTGTTAAGTTCGACTGGACTCGTTCTGCGGGGGTAGGCAAGTATAATGCCGACCGACACTACCTGTGTTGACGTGGATTGCCTTGATCCAGTAAAGGTTGGCAATACGACACGACAGAAGCCCATAAAAATGTCAAGAATTAATAAAGAATGATTAACATAGTTTACGTCGAGAGACTCTTTCTAAGATTGTCTAGAACATCACTATTATTGGTGATGTAAAGTATAGTTAGAAAACCTGTGCTATTTTTATTTATGGAGTTTGCTCTGCCTTAATCTTGTCAAGAAACAAAAATGAGACCTAAGAAGGAACGAGTTCACCCAGAAAGAATTAAACTCCTTCGCACCGATGGAACACAGTAAAAACTGTTTAATGCCCGACTCTTGTAGGATAACTCCACAATCGGTCTCAGTAGGATACAGGGAGAATCTGACGGGGCTTGCTCAGAGGGCCAAATACTGTATCATCAGGTGACCCTGGCATGTGAAGGATCACCATAGATTTTAGTCAGTAAGAGTATGACACAGGGACTCATTTGATGATTTTAGCATAATAAAAAATGAAGGATACAGGGATACCTTTGACCACTACGAAATGTATCCCACCCACTCCAATAATCTTTGAAGGACTTCAATATTATATTTGAAGTCTGAAATCGATTCAGTTTAAGCAGACATGGTGTTCAATGCTCACATCTTCTCTATAGATATCAAAATCATATAAGAAAGGTCCTTTAACCTTTCTTATATAAAGCGTATATTATTTAAATCGGGAAGCACATACTCAATAATATCTGTAATATTTTTTAACAAGTGATATCACGTACATGTAATAATGTTGAAAGCATAAACTTCCTTGAAACACGCAGTAAAAAAATAAGGAAGTACATAAACTGTTATTAAATAGAATTTGTACTGGACTTGCGAACGCTGAGCTGTTAATCTCTAGCAAGTTGACTTTTTTTTTAGCGTGGTAACATTATCAAATGAGTCCTCCCGCACTGCCCGGGACGGGACTGTCAGACTTCTACTGACTTAAATCCACGGTGTCCTTCAATAGCCTGTTATGTTCCGGGGTCACGGTAAGGAAATAAGCCCGCGACCCCGGCAGGCTTTGGCCCTCTGAGAGGGGGCCCCGTCATTATGCTGACGCTCTTTGAGGCGCGCGTGGGACACAACGCGCCGTCGAATCGGGCATGGTCCATGATCGGGCAGCGAGTTGCCCTGTACTCGCTGCCCGCATGGCCGCGCCTACGGTGGCCGGAGATCGTCTGCTGTAGCAAGTTGACTTAAACTAAATCTACTGGTACTTACGCATTACCATATTTGAATTTTCAATTTTGGGGTAACCCGATTTTCACTGCGCCCCGAAGTACGTGACTGAGTATTAAGAAATTATTCATAGAGCTGTTTTTAAATGTATAGAGTAAGGTGCTATATCTATGACGTTCTGTCTTAATATAGAACACTCTTTGTGTGAGATGCTTCCCTTCAGGAAATGTCAGAAACGGCCGGGTCCTGCTTATACACTTATGTGTAATTAACATTATTTTATGTTGAAAAACGGTGAAAGAAAACCTAGTCAGGAAACAGGCATGTTCTAGAACAAAAATTTGGAAGACATGTGACATCTACCAACCCGTACTGGACCCGAGTGGTGGATTATGGCCGACTCCCTCTAACAGAGAGGAAGCCAGTCCCAGCAGTGCAAATATTACAGGCTGATGACAAAGATATTGAAAAAAAAACGATATGTTGTTTAAACATGTGCCGGTTGTTAAAGTCTCAACTGTTTTCCTAATTATACCAATTGAAACTTTTCATGAACTTGTTAATAGAATTGGTATATAAAGATTAAATAAATAAAAATACTATCTCTTTTTTACCAAATTATATATCAACACAAAATAAATTACCAGAGATTGCTCTGCAATGCCGTATATAATTTAAACCCTGAACTTTAAGATAATATAGCCACCACACAAACAATTCACTCATATAAAAGATTTACTTTTATTTCATGAATTCATAAAAGGCTTTTATCGGCTATCTTATCGGCAGGCGCCAACACGCGCACTAACGATAAATCGCGCTTGATATCAACAGTAAGCACTCAATGTTTGCCTTTAAAGGCCGATTGCTTTATGTTACGCTTCGGTGTAACAGCAGGACGCTTTTATGCAAACGTGAGCGGTATAACGTATTGTTCGAGTGAACATGGCGTCGGTTCTTATCAGATCGCTCCAGTTTACCACAAAGGTATATTGTGCAGTCCGTGCGCCCCCGCATCCACAGCTTCTATTATAAGTCGGACAATAAAAGTTAATGTTACTTACACGTTTAACGCTATTGAGACATATTTCTTAAGAGAGATGTTTGTTTGTTTCGATGGCCCTGACGACAGGCTTTCCACTAAGCTCTTGGGCGTGGTTGTTCAAAGTAAAGCCGGGTCCAGACTGGGGTACCGCGTCATAATATAATCCACCTTGTAAGGTAACGCGAATTCTAAGTGCGGACGGCACACGAGCGCCACATGTAGGTAATGCTTGTAGTGCTGTCCACACCTACAGCTTGGTCAGAACGGATTGAAACGGAACTAATCTTTTTGTTTCTGACAACGTTTTAAAATCTTTGATATTTGATGTAAACAAAGACCGCAGGTTTGTTAGATTTATTATTGTGCCATAAAACTAACGTAATAAGTGAAAAAAAAACATTCAAAGTGCTGGTAGCGCGAAGACAATGGCGACTTCCGGTTTTCTACAGTTTTATGTCAAACTGTAGAATTCGCGTCACATTACACGGTGGATTACATTACACGTTACACCAGTCTGGACCCGGCATAACGTAGCCAAAACATGAACGAACTTGAGCAGCGATATCACTAATACTGATTTACATATCGCCTGCATATCGTGCTCATGTTAACTTAATTATTAGCTATAACACGGATCCGAATAGATAATGTAGTTCACAATATTTAAAAACAAACAAAGGTTATATACATTTTAGAGGTTGGTACGTAGATAAAAACCACGCCTATACTGCCTACAGTTAGCAGGAAGTACATTTAAATCAGTTGCTGTAGTTTCCATTGTATGTTTAATCATGATAACCAAGCTTTGGCAGTGGCAAATACCTCAAGTATTCAATAAAGTATGTACTATGTAAATAGAATTATGTAAGTACTTATTTCTAATTCCATTATTGATAAGAAACATTAAGATAACACTTCAGTCTACCCACAAATTTATAATCAGTATAGTTTAGTCACGACCAAAATTATGTGCCCACTTAGCGAGACTCAAAAGGGATTTTCTCGTAGAATATTGAAATTGAATCTAGTGTTGTAATAATTATACAAACAAGCCAGTAAGATTTTGTCACCAACACCTCATAATTTTTATAACTGTACTATAACAATATATAATATATGTTAGTCTATATATATTATACAACATGTAACATAATTAACGCACACCCTCAGACACCCCAATTAAAATATTATGTTATAATGATAATACATATATTGAATTTTTAATTTAACATGTAAATGCATTGTTATTAACTAAATTAGTTATTTTTCAGTAAGGTTTATTTTTCTTTATTTTTGTATTGAATGACGGAAATTGTATAAATACAAATAAAATTGCACTTTTAAGTCTTGTTGCCTTGATTTACGGCCTATCTTAGTTTGTTTTGACTGTATAGAGGTTTAGGGGGAATTTCCGTAGTTTTAATTATTTTTGAAAAAAAAACATTACCTATATTAAAAATGATAGAAATAGATTCAGTAAACGATTCTGAACAAACTAATTTCAGGATGTGCGTTAATTATGTTACATGTTGTATATTGTTATATATATTATATATCTATGGGCCCAAGTAGCCTGAAATAAAGATTGTTGTTGAACCGAGACGGCCCGGAGACATACAAGGCTGTTGTGACCGAATCGTAGCAAGATTAATAACATGAATCGTATTTCAAATCGTGCAATTGACAATTCACCTAACATCGCTCATTCATCGTTATCGCTGGTAAAATATCACTTTTTATAGGCCTCAGAACTTGGAGGAGCTCGTGGCTAAATAATTACAGCCGCGCAGTCCGATGCTGTGCTTTCCGAGGTTGGTCTGTGGATGGGTAACCATCTGTATAGCGAGTTTCCTCCGTGCCTCGGAAAGCACGTAAAGCCGTAGATCCCCGCTGTAATTTGTAAACCTTTGACAGTCGTTACTGTTAGTCAGATGTTCATAAATCTGACAACCAGTCATGGGGCATCGTATTGCCCAGTTACTGGGTTTTGGAGGTCCGCTAGGCAGTGGCTTCATGTAAAATACTGATGTTCAGCTGCATCTGGTTCAACTGTAGGCCAAAGCCGACTTGGCCAAGGCCGTATTTCAGTCAAAGGCTCGGGGCACTTTAAGATAAAAGGTCCACGAAGTATTCCAGAGCGAAGGAACTGAACTCGGATATTGGAGCGCACCGCCCGCCCCAAAAACGTTCGGCAATCTAAGAATTTTAATGAAAGAAAATAGCCATATTTTGTTAATCTGATTTCGAGAATGTACTAACTCAAAACCGAGGTCAAAGGTAAACCTCCCTTGGGTAAAGAGAAGGCCTACTTTTGACAGCAGATTGCCTGTGAACATCGCAATGAATAGAGATACTAAATCATTTATTTTCCCTGTTACGTCATAGCTTCCTTAGCTATTTATAGCTTTACTCAATTTCAAAATAATTTGAATGTAAAGAAATAATACTATTATTTATACAACTATTATTTATAAATTCTCTCAGATTAGAATAAATTAATTTAGATGTGAATCGGAGTCAAGTGTTTTATCTAGATGCTAGTTTACCTAGTCTGGAAGCTATAAATTAATATGAGCTAAAACAAAGTAATAAAAAAACTAATATTTAAAAAAACAAAAAACCCGACTGCGTAAAACAACTAAAAAGAAAGAAACAAGCCCAGTAGTTTAGAATTCACTCATTCATACTCACAGTCGGGGCCCATTCAAATTATACCAATCAAATCTTCCCAAGAGGCCCCGACTGTGAGTGTGAATGAGTGAATTCTAAACTACTGGGCTTGTTTCTTTCTTTTCAGTTTTTTTTACGCAGTCGGGTTTTTTGTTTTTTTAAATAATAATTAGTTTTATTTTACAATTTTAGTTCTTGTTAGCATTTATCAGTCCAAATTAAATTGAAACATATAATTTATATATATTTTGGTAAACCATTCTTAAAATCCTTTAATTTGATACCCCACTTGATAGAATGTAAGAGATTTAAAAAAATATTTTTAGTTCGGGACCCTTTGCACACGAGTTCGACTCGCACTTGGCCAGTTTAATGTACCCAGTGCACTCTCACGTTTAAGACGAATCTAACGACACCTCTCAAGTTAAAATCCATCAAGCCGTTTAGGCTGCAGAGCAACACAACGAAACATACATACACTCGAAAAACATAACCCTCCTGGCGCAGTCGGGTAAAAACAAGGAATAAAAGACAGATATCACCGAAAACCTACCAGCCCGAACACGAGTTTGGTGTAAGCGGTGAGCGGAGCGGCTGGTGGTGCGAATAAAACATTAGTTACATTGTAAGCACACGAATTCTCCACTCGATAATCAAATTGGGACATCTTATGATTCTCAACGCCCGTCAAAGATTGAGCCAACCCCAATACGATTTCCAAGGCACAGGGAATATACGGGACGATAAATTGATCACCGAACAACAGAAATACCTCAGAAACCGTTGCTTAACCTTCCATTTGCTCATTATTATTTAGAAGCAAGCCCTCGTTTGTATCTATGGACTAAATTCTTGCAAAACAATTTAGCTCAAAACAAAAGCATAAAACTACAAAGTGCATTTCTCATTTGTAAAACAAAAGCGAATCAGCCCTAGTTTTGTGACCGTAATAAAAGATAATAGTGGCACGGTAATAATATCTACAGTACTTGATCTTCATACAAACGGACGAAACGCGAGCTATACCTACGTGCCTCGATGTCGGGGCGCGCTCGGTGCGCTGACAGTCACGGCCGTACCGTAGTGATGAACGGACGGTGTGTTTTTTTAACAAAATCAGTTCATGGACATAATTTAATATGACGAGTAGGAAATATTGTGCTGTTTTTGGGTGTATGAATTCGTCAATAACGTATCCAGTCATAAATTTTTTTTTAAATACCTGTAAACTCTGAAAAGTACTGACTATAAAATAATTTTACTTAAGTACTAGTAGCTGGCAGGTAGGTACACACGGAGACACATCAAGCTATACTGTTTGGACTTTGGACTACTAGAAGTTGAACGCTGCGAATCGTGCGAGAGGGTGCGACATGTTTTTGTTATTTCGTCTCACTTACGCACATTACGAATGCCACGTGACACGCGCCGCCCGCGCCTCTCTGTTGGTTTCAAATATTTCATTCTTACATTACTTTACTATGCTTATAGATACTTATCTTTTATTATTTTGTTAACAAGTTAAGCTCGTATTAATTTATGCGATTTGTTTTTCGGTTTGCGCTGCGCTTCTGAATGTTCACTGATACATTTATTATTATCATAATTATAAGTATATTACTTATGTTAGTCAGTAAGACAATTTGTAGCCCAGTAGTAACTGATTTTATAAAATCACTGAAACACTTATTTCTTAATTTTTGAGGTGAATGCGTAGATTGAGACCCGCGTAATTCAAATTTTCATTAATTGTAATAGTTTTTACTTAGCGAGCTTTACCAATGATTATTCTAGCATCTCAGCTTTCTCGACAAGTCGAGGCACTGCGAGTAGGTAGCTCCGGCGCGATCACATGGCGGTATATCTAGAGGGAACGACGGTCGCAACCAAGGTCCAAGCACGCCGCAATTGCGGTAGTAAAACCCCTCTTTGAGGAGTGACGGAGAGGAGCTACAGCATCCTAACCTTTCGTCTGACGCAGGTGCTCACCGGACATGGATGTTTCGGGAGGTTTCTGTGGCTTATTGGAAATTGTTAAAGACGTGAATCAAAATTTCAACTTAAACAATGACTTTCAAATTACCAAAAAAAAATTCGCGGGCTACCGATCTCCTCTAAAAATAATATATAATCATTATATTTATCAAACATTTTACCCTTTGCCCTGTTAATATGATAATTATATTAAGGCAATCAATGTATAGACGTGCGCAGACCGATCCGAACAGACTAGTCGAAAGCCTTGAAAATATTTTAATTTTCTTTGCCTTTAAACTGACGTTGTTCACAACGTAACACCAGATTTAGTAGGTATGCATCCCAGTGCGTCCAAAACACACTGTTTTATTTTCGACTCTCCGCGCTAAACAGAGCGTTGAAAATCAAGTGCGAGAAAATCGTCTGTGCGAACGTGGGCCTAGTTTATGATTCACTTTCACACCAAAAAAACTACAGATCCCACAGGATTATTTCAATTTTGACATTTGAAAATAAATCAGTGGTAGAAAGCAAAGGTTTTATTATTAAAACACCGTTATAAAAATCGAATCTTTATTTAAATAAATCACAAAATATTTATGGCAAATAAAACTTAATTACTAAAACCATTTATGTTATTTGAGGGGTAACATCTAAAAACGAGGTGTATTGCACTGTTTAGGATATTTTTTTTATTTTCTGGTTTCGCGCTAGCCGCTGGAGGTCATAAAAATACCATTATACAGAGTGAATTTTCCAACCGGGCGTGGTTGGTTAATCTGTAAGTATGAGGAATATCGAAAAATACTGCAAATTATTTCGAGGCCGATTTTGACGAAAACTCAAACTGCATTGGTTTTTATGAAAATCAATAAGGCCATGAATCGAATGAAAATGAGCGATTTAGGTGCGCATATAACGCTCGTGTGCCGTCAACAGTAAGAATTTACGTTAAATTACACGGTGAATTACATTACGCGTTACACCAGTCTGAAACCGGCATTTACAGTTAAAGAATTAAAAAAAAAACAGTATAAAAAACGGAGTAACATTTAAGGACATCAAAATTGAAAAAAATATATTTTTTTAGAATTTAATGAAAAAAAATCTTTATTTGTGTTGAAGTGTAGTGGTTTCCACACTTTGTTTTTGATAAGTGTCATGTTTTATCAATAATTATAAAATAATAACCATGTAATATCAAAAAACTTCAAATCACAAAGCATAGTGCGGATGTCAAATTAAACTTGTTATGTTTTGTTGAGAAATTAATATCCTCACACTTGAGCAGGATTGGCATGATTAAAACAAGTTGTTTTAAAACAGTTTGAAAATAAAGTGTTGAACTACTTTTCATGACTAATGAATGGATTTAAATGAAAAAAAAATATATATTATAATATATATATTCAGAAGTCTAAGTTTATGTTATTGCTACTCATGCTACGTAATATTTTTAATGAAATAATACTTAAAAAACTTTCGATGTTTATTTCCAATAATTTCGATCAGTTAATTTGAAAATATTTAGTCTAGAAAATATGAAACTTATAACTTATATTATAAGTTTAGACGTCGAATTAATATGTAATAATGTCCAAAACTAAAAAAAAAAACACAAAATGTTCAAAACAATTTGAACTGTTTGTTTATAAAACTGAAAATAAAACTTTATACAACCCTGCACTTGAGTAATATAAGATGTAAAAAAGTCAAAAAATTATATATAAGACTTGAAAAAAACAGTCATTGAGCTCAATCAACATAAGGTGGCCCCGTAGTAGCAGCCCGTGAAATTCAAATTTTGCATATCAGTGACAAATTGTAACTTGATCAAAATATGATTCGCAAATAACGAGTATATATTTACATAATTATATATATGTATACTTATAGTGTAACCGCCATCTCGCAATACCACTATTAGCTGCCGCTGTTGTGGAGTTAATTGTGGTGCCATAATATGGATCACAAATTCAAAAGATGTTATTAGAAATAACGACAAGATAATAAAATAATAGACCGAACGACAGTGACGTGTAAAACCCGAGCGATTTAGCGAACGGACTGGCTGGCGGCGGCGCGTGCGTCGGTGGCGGGGCGGCTCTGGATATGTGTGCCAAAAAAGTGCACCTGTGTGCATAGACGCAAAGCAACAAATACTATGATTGGCCGATGACACGATGCCCAGTCCCTTTCCTACAATTCTCTGTTTTGTTGGTAGCGTAGTTATGGGTATGTAGGGTGTCTAACTTGATGTGTTGCCGTGTGTACATAATGTGTGACTTTTTAATGGATAACTATTTTCTATTATCTCACGAAAAAAAGGGTATTTGGATTAATAAATACAGTGAATATACTAAAGGAAAGTTACTGAAACGAGTGAAATAGGTAAGTTATAGGCAGTTCTGAATGAATCATGATACGGCAGGTACTTACGCTTGTGTTAAAATCCTTCCTATTCAATATACAAAGTTTTTTATTTGTTTACTGATATAAGAAAAGTATATTTACAATCACAAAACTAAATAGATACAGAAAGTAGGCAAATGTAATTAAATTGTCCAGCAATTTAATTACATTTGCCTACTTTGACGGGCGTCGGATCGAACAGCCCTAGCGCATGTTTACGTACCGCGCGGCTGTAGGTATTATTTTATTTCTATCATGCGGCCGAGATCCATTACTGTAGATATTTATACTGTGATAGTGGCGCTTTCGACACAAGGCTACATAAAAAAAAACTAAGTAGGTACATAATAATACGCAACTACGTATAAACTGTGGCCGCCGACATTGATTAATGTTTTGCGGTTGCTAGAAGAATGCGGTTCATTAAAACTCCACGTAGACTTAAATTTCCGGACGATTTAAAGTCATTTTGATTTTTGATTCTTTAGTTTCCAAATAAAAGTTTTTGGTTCTGTTTTCTGGGAATAAGGCTTGAGTTTATACTGATAGAAAATATAATGAAACGTTACAATTCATAAATAAATACAACAATAAAAAGTCAGTACAGTTTAAAAATCACAATCGGGCGAAAAATTATACCTACATCAATTTGAAGTAAGGAATTGACTGTTGAGCTGCGTGTTATGGATTCGATTCCCGAAGAAACAAATATGAGCACACCCACAATGGTGTATTTATCTAATATCTTTAAACGAGCAATTCTTGTATATTTATATTTAATCAGAATCTCGGAATCGGCTCCAAGGATTTTCATGAAAGTTACAGATTAGGGGTTTTTCGGCTCAAGGAATCGAGAGGTCCCAGGTTCGAGAAAAGCTCGGTTCCCAAGATATAGACATTTTAAAAACCGAGCGAAGCTCGGCCAACCAGATATTAAACTTTATATTTGTATCTTTTGAGCCTCGTATTTGTTTCTTCAACAGGAAAAAAATCCAGTAAAAGGAACCGTTTAAAAAAACCAATACGATTTTGCATGGAGCATGTCCACCCGAGATCAACCTTATTCTTGGTATTTCGGATGCCGTGTAGCCAAAGAGGCTATACGTCAGTCGCTGACATTCAGTGAATGTACTCACCTTATATCATTACCATTATTTCTCAATTATCATGCCCACCCGGCTTATATGGAAGAACTAGCACTACGCCCGCGACTTCGTCCGCGTGATTTTCGAACGTTGCCTTTGTGAATTTCTAGTCCCGGCCACCCTCTATACAGGATACTGTTGAAAAAACTAACACAACATTCAACAAAACCGAAAAAGCCCCTTAGGGGTCGAATTCCGCAAAACCGTCTTAGTGAGCATTTACATCTTAAAAAGAAACTCTCGCAAAATTCGAGACGTCTAGCACTTGTAGTAAAAAGTTTCACACAAACTATCAAACACAAAAACAAACCTCTTTGGGGTCGAATTTCGCAAAATCCCGCCATGGTGTGCATCTAAGTCCTATAGGAACCCGGTGCAAAATATGAGACTCCTCGAACTTGTAGTAACAGAGTTTCATACAAACTGTCAACCCCAAAAAAAACCTCTTAGGGATCGAATTTCGCAAAATTTGGTGAGCATTAACATCTTAAAAAGTACCACCATCCAAGATTTGAGACGCCTAGCACTTGTACTAAAAAAGTTTCATACAAACTATCAGTCCCAGAAACAAACCCTTTAGGGGTCGAATTTCGCAAAATCCCGTCATGGTGACCATCTACTTCCAAAATAGAACCCCTATGTAAAAATTTTAATCTTAAAATTATCAACCCCAAAAACAACCCCTTAGGGGTCGAATTTCTCAAAATTTCCACCTTGGTGAGCATTTACATCTTAAAAAGTACCACCATGCAAGATTTGAGACGCCTAGCACTTGTACTTAAAAAGTTTCATACAAACTGTCAACCCTTAAAACAAACCCCTTAGGGGTCGAATTTCTCAAAATTTCCACCTTGGTGAGCATTTACATCTTAAAAAGTACCACCATGCAAGATTTGAGACGCCTAGCACTTGTACTTAAAAAGTTTCATACAAACTGTCAACCCTTAAAACAAACCCCTTAGGGGTCGAATTTCGCAAAATTCTTCCATAGGTAACTCTTACGTCCTCAAAAGAACCCGTATTCAAAATTTCAATTTCCTAGCACTTGTAGTTACGAAGTTTCATACAAACTATCAACCCCAAAAACAACCCCTTAGGGGCCGAATTTCGAAAAATCCGTTCTTAGTGCTCACCTACGTGGTATAAGGAGGGTTTATGCCAAATTTCAAGTTTCTAGGCCCAGCGGTTTGGGCTGTGCGTTGTCAGATCAGTCAGTCAGTTTTGAATTTTATATATATAGAAGAAGATACGTTTATTTTTCAACGCATTACTTGAACTTTTCAGACTGGTTTCGATTTTAGTGCCATTTATTATATCGCACACTCTCTTTTTGACACGTCCGTTGTTTTAATTAATTTATAGTACTTATAATTATTCATATCTTAAGTACGATTCAATGTACAGAAACAAACCGGTTTATCAAAGTTGTAGTTACAGTTCACACTTCAAGAACGGTTTTACGATCTAGTAAAGACTTTAAACCAGGTTTATGCAAATATTAACTAGCCCTACATAGCAATTGGTAATTAAATCTGTCCATTCCCATTAAAATTATAGTTACGCCTCTCAAATCGAGTACATTTAGCAATCACATTAAATTATATTATTATTTTTACATATCGGGCACTGAGAAGTAATTAAAAGTTAAGTAGTTGATAAGCGATCGATTCAATCATTTTGCTGTAACTTACACAAGATGGCGATTATGAAATTTAATTTTTTAAATTGCATCAGGAGTCTAACAAAGGCATAGTTAGCTTGAAGTTGCTTGTGGTGGAACATAGAAGTTATTCAAGTTATATTTTTGCATTATTACGTTTTCACCCGTTTGGCCTATGATCGAAGGTTTAAATTGGAAAAGTGCCATATTAAATAGTATTTATTTATACATTTTAGTACTTGTGTTTGTTAAAACGGGTATAAAAGGCTTGGTTCACTTAATAGTGCACAGTGCCTTAATGGCAGGCCTATGCGTTAGCTTGCTTTATTATTTGTACTTTCAATTTGGCATGATACCATTGACAGTTTCTATTTTTTTAAACGCAAGACTTTATCGTTATTTCTGCATAATGGGGCTAATTTTAGGACACCTTTTTCTCATAAAAGGGACATTCATGTCATTAACAGAATTTTGACATAACCTTTTGAAACGCCCACAAAATGCCGTAACTGTCTATGGATTATATTTATTAATAGTTACGCAAAAAAAAGAATCACGTACATTCCATTACTGCGATCTCTTTCATTTATGACAAAGATAACTGTTGTACTTTTATGAGAATACCATTTAAGGTATATATTATTAAGATCACGTTTCTCTCCAGTCACGGTTCAGATGTCCTAATCCGTAACGCCCGAAATTATTACTATATCTCAATCCAATTCCCGTCCTTTGTTTTTGACTGTTGGGCGGTCGTTGATTGGTTACAGATATAGATCGGGATCAAGATATGAACTGAGATACTTCAATTATTAATTTCTAGAGTTAATATCCTTTCTATAACATAATATTATATATTTTTTAAATGACATTATATGACCACTGTAATTCCAGATATATCTCACTACATCTACATTATGCCAGTTATGTGTAATTAGGGCGAGCCACATCAATCGCGCACAAATCCAATCTTCGAGGCGGCTACATACAAACTCTTAATGGAAAAACCCAATAACACTGCTCGGCCTGGGAATCGTATCCCTAACCATGCTCGGCAGTTATGATAATGGCGACTAGACCAAAGAGACTTTTACTGATTTACTAGCTAACCTGGCAATCATCGTACCGCCTCAAAATCACCTTTTAAATCTTCTGTGGACTTCCAAAAATAATTCAAAATAAGAATTAGCCAAATCGGTCCAGCCGTTTTCGAGTTTTAGCGAGAATAACGAACAGCAATTGATTTTTATATTACTTCTAGATTTATATATGATTAATTTTAAGACGTTCTATATTTCATCCTCAGATCAAAGAAATAGGCAGATAGAGCGCTCAGAACACGCGAGTGGTTCCACCAAAGTTAATACAAAATCAAAATCGAATCACTGTACCAAGCTACACGTCGTACCAAGCTGCGTGTCGTTGTTGTTGTTTGCCAAAATATGCCGTCACGTGTCTTTAACCATTGTAAAAGTTGTTCTCAAAAACAAAGAAAACATTATGGAATGTAATTCAATTTGATTTTGTATTAACTTCGGTGGAACCACTCGCGTGTTCTGAGCGTTCTATCTGCCTATTTCTTTGATCTGAGATTTCATCTTGAACTGACCTTAAACAGGCGTCAATGTTAAATCCAGTTAATCTGTTAAGACTAATGTAACATATTAGTTTTTAAATGTCAGAGTAGACAAAAAGTAATGGGAAGTCGGTAAAAGTAATAATAGATTAAAAATGTACTAAATAAAAATGAGTAATGGCCTTAATTATAATACTTACGTAATATAATGAGAAAAAACTGTGAGATGACTTATAGTTTCAAGAATTCTGTGATAAAACGTTGAGATATCCTTGAACTTTTTATGAAATAGCTGAAAAATGGTAGTTTTTTTTTTGTGTAAGTGCAAAAAAAATATCTCTACGATAATTGAGGAATATTAGTGCATATCAGTATTTAGCTTTACTTAGGTCGAGATGTGCGACATTTCGTAACCTTTTGTTAAAATAATTTGTGGCATTTTAAAAATAGTTACTGTTACTGATTCATTCAGTAATCATTTAGAATTATGAACCTCACCAGGATAAAAAATAACGTCGAAAGTTGCACAGAAATATTATATACCTAACGTCATATGCAATTTGCATTTTTTTATATTTTATTTACTACAATATGTAAAATGGATCCGTGTCTCTATTAGTAGCAGATAAAAAACGTAAAAAAAAGAGACACAGTAAAAAACAATCTGTGTGTACCGTCAGAAAAAGATTTAGCAAGTTTTAAACAGTTTGCATACTATATGCATTTTATATTATGCTGTATTCATGCACGTTTTGGGTATATGTTTCATGCAGGCAAAGAATTTGGTAGACAGACACATTGACACTTGTAGCAGAATATTGGAAACCCATTTTAAACTTGCTGCCTGTATTCTTTACTCTTTTGCTGACTATACCTATCTATAATCGACAAAAAAGCAGCTGTATCCTCAAACATATCCTTAAATTATCAACATTCGGTCGTATATCCTTATTCCTCAAATACCGGTTGTTGTTTTTTGCTACCGTTTTTACTTGTCAATTGCGGCGTTCATTTAACCCTAGAAAGATAGTCTGCGTAAAATTTACGCATGCGTTTTCGAAATATAGCTCTGTCTTTCTAAATAGCGCGAATCCATAGCTGTGCGTTTAGGACATTTCATTAGTCATTGGGGGCTACCGTAATGTGCACGAGTCAATAAGGTATGTGTAACCGATTTTGAAATATAACGACCATGTGCGTCAAAATTACGCATGATTATCTTTTATGTGACTTTCAAGATTTTGACTTGTCTATTCTTTTTATTTATTTTCATCTTTCTATAACTGTATTTCATTACTTATATTATCAGTTTGCTTATATAGATATTGAAGCAAAAATATAACATAATGGGGTAGTAGAAATTGGACGAAGACCATATCCTGGCCAGCCGTATGCAAAGCGACGACGAGCTTCTCTGTGAGGAAACCGACTGTGAAGCAGCGGACCATGAAAGTGAAGATGACTTGCAGAGCGATACAGAAGAAGTTTTTATAGATGAGTCACTGGGTGAACAGCTCCTTTTCCCTTTTATAATGAGAAATTGTAGAGAAAACCAATGTGTCGTAAGCCTTACGTTGAAATTTTCCAAAGTTGTTTGTAACAGATTTTCACACAATCTGTATGTTTCTAATATATCTTAGATATTGTAATTGTTGTTTGTGCTATAAAAATGCTGATATCATAGAAAAAAATAAATGAAGACTAATGTAAGAAAATTGATCATTTGTAGCAGAAGATTAAAATTATTTTTTGTTGAATAAATAAATAAATAAAAATAAATTATCTGCAGTCTTATTTTTTCTAATACATGTGATAATATATATAACATACGATTTTAATGAAATATATTAATAAACCTCAATCTACAGCTAGTTAAAGCACATGCGTCAATTTTACGCATGACTATCTTCTCCGTAGTACACAATATGATTATCTTTCTAGGGTTAACGCCATCGGAATTTCCCATAAAAAAAATAAACATCGTCTTTTCGTCAGTCTGAGCCCATGTAAATCATCAAATGAGTCCTCCCAACCAGAGCTGGGCGGGAGGCTTTGGCTCTCTAGAGGTCGTCATAATTCTGAGACTCTTTGAGAGCGCGTGGAACACAACGCGCTATCGACCGGGGCATGGTCCATGGTCGGACAGCGAATCGCCCATTACTCGCGGATAGGTAAAAAACTGTATCATATACTAAACATTTTTCTATATTCTTAATATTATCCACTAACACGGAACTATTTAGAATACATGGTGGATTAAAATGGACGTAATTGAAAGCTTTCAAAAATTTTCTTTATTCAGCATCTGTTCAACTCAAAGGACTAAAAAATATTTAAATTACTGTCGACAAGATAATTAGTTGATCACTTTCTCTTGTTCCTTGACATTTTCACCATTCATGAACAAAAAAATAATAAAATGATCATGAAAAGCTCACTCTCACCGAGTTGGTTTTGAATCAGGAAGTTTAAATTTAAAAACAGCCTTTACTAAGACCACGTTTTAAAAAAGAAATCTTTTTCATGGAAACAATTTTAATAAGTACCTAGAAGTAGCGAAATATTTTACCCAGATTATTTTAAAATTAAACAGATGTAAAGGTTTACATGGAAAAACGTAAATAGGCCTACAGAAGCCTATTACATTATTCCGTTGAATTTCCTTATGAATGTTTTCGTTTTAGAATGGACTGTAAGTAGTACAAAATGTGCTCATTGAATCGTATTTTATTTTTGAATTCAAATACTTATCACCTCACAAACAATGTGTAAGTATTTTTTGTAAGTTACATTACAATCTTCAAAGTTCACTTTCTGGGCGATTCTCACATGACACCGTTCGTCCGCGCGGTCGTGCGTATGTGGCGAAGTTGATGCATCGGCTGTGCGCCGAGTGCGGAGGCGGAAAGTGCCGTTTTTCCGCGGTTTCGTATGAAAGACATCATCTCATTTCATACAAGCCAATGCTGTTTTAGAGACATTTCACAGCGTCCGCTAATCCAGGCAGACGATAACTCTCGTTGGTGAATGGCGTTTCTCAAATACTATTTGACATCTAAATTAATTACCCTAAATATAATAACGTAGAAATTCACATTGCAAAACTATATCGGTGCATACATTCAGAAGTCACCAATAGTTTAAATGATAACAAAACAGAAATCTAAATAATGCATTACTAATAATACCCGCGGTAAGCTAGGCTTGTTCACCGCTTATGCCTTGCATAAATGTCAATGGATAAGTACTTACTGTGCTAATTTTGGAAACATTCTACCTCTGAATCAAATTCCTAATAAATCCGGTATGTCACAATGACATTATGATAAAGGAAAGACCACCCATTCAGCAGTATTTGTCTCAGTCTTTTGAAGTAATAGAAATATCACAAGAATATAATTCAAGCGCATCCGATAATTTATCCGGTTCACTGTCAACGAAAAAGTGGCATGAAAGAAGTCTAGCAACATTAGACGGCTTAATTTAAACTATGCGTAAAGTATTTTCAATCCTACTAATCTATCTATCTATCTAATCTAATATCTTTAAACGAGCAATTCTTGTATATTTATATATAATCAGGATCTCGGAAACGGCTCCGAGGATTTTCATGAAAGTTACAGATTAGGGGTTTTTCGGCTCAAGGAATCGATTTATCAAGGTCCCAGGTTTTAGAAAAGCTCGATTCCCCAGATATAGACATTTTAAAAACCGAGCGAAGCACGGTCAACCAGATATTATTATTTATAAATGAGAAAGTTTGTGAGGATGTATGTATGTGTATGTAGGTTACTCTTTCTAGGTATGTTTGTTACTCTTTCACGCAAAACCACTGAACGAATTTGGCTAAAATTTGGTACACAGATATTTTTTAGCCAGGATTAACACATAGAATAGTTTTTATCCCGATTTTATGTTCCCATGGGATAATAATCGAGTTGTAGCGGGTGAAGCCGCTGGCAACAGCTTGTTTTCAATAAATGAGCTAGAATGAGCTATTGAACCCACCAGTGGAGCAGAAAGACAAAGCTACAAGTGTTTTGATGTCTTAGATCACCAATCGTATTTCCGATACCTTCAACTATTTACTACACAGGTTTCCCAAATCACTAAAGGACATTTAATCACGTTTGTCGCATTTGTACGTAAATTAATCTGTTAGCTATGCACTTCGTGATAAATTCCAGCCTTATCTTAAGACTAAAAGCTCAATAGCAACTTTACTAATAGTGACTAGACAGACTTCACGGTCATAACTCATTTATCTGCTTCAATGACTTTTGTCAATGAAAGTGTTAAAGAAACATGAATCAAAGTGGCAGTGGTTAAAAGGCTTTTTTAGAGGATAGAAAAATAATTCGTCAAGCTTTGAATGGATCTTTGTTATCTGATATTACATAAATCCTATAATCCTGTCCTACTATCCTACTTATCCTACTAATATTATAAATGCGAAAGTTTGTGAGGATGTATGTGTGTTTGTATATGTAGGTATGTTTGTAACTCTTTCACGCAAAAACCACTGAACGGATTTGGGTAAAATTCAGTACACAGATAGTTTTTAACCTGGATTCAAACATAGGATAGTTTTTTATATCGATTCTATGTTCCCAGGGGATAATTTTGTAGTTGTAGCAGGTGAAATCGCTGGCAACGGCTAGTTAAATTATAAACATCCAGTAACTCATAAAAAAAAACCCTAATGTGGCACATATTAAGCACATGATTCTCTACTTACAGTAAAATATTTCCAAAAAGGTTTGCACGAAATTTTAGAATCTTGCGAATCTAAATAATCTAAAAAAAGTCTTAAACTATTCAAGTCTCCTCTAATAATTCGTTGTTGTAACGCATTAATTACAAAAACCGACCAATAAATCACCAAGGCAATGTCTTACTTCATCTAAAATAGAAGCTATAACTTACGCCCCAAGATATCGGATCTTGCTCAAATGGGAAGGAACGGGCCCATTTCGATGTCAATGACCTGAAGAAAAGGTAGCAATACAGACGGAAACGCAATATTATTCCAGTAGTGCTAACTATAATTACTAAATCGATGTGACAGCTTGAAACCGGTTTAACCCGGATCAGACTAGTTTGCCTGTCGGGTGGATGACCTCGGATGGTCAGTCTGGTCTGGATGCGGCAGTCGCAAAACAGGAAAAAAACATACCATAGAGAAGACATCCTGCAGGATTAAATCTAAGACATTCTCATTCCTCAGGGAATTATTTCAAGACAAAAGAACTTCTACCGTACTTTAACATTATTGGCCAATCCATAGACAAACTGAATATTTAGAACGCAAAACAACACGGCGTAGTTGCTAAATATGGATAACAGGCTTATTGCTAAGCCAGTTAAGATATGTCCACAGGGAGTGGAGATTCGACAGAAATATACGCACTTCCGGGTATTAGAAATATCTATTTCAATGTGCTGGAGTAAAATAAACTACAAATACATTTATTTCTGAACATGTATTGTTATGATGACCTGTATTCCAATAAATAAAAATATCATTCCTCCAAAGGAACGAAGAACAAATTAGACTGGCTTAAAAATGGCCAAAGCAAAGGTGATGCTACTTTTGCCAAAGTGGCGGGAATATGGGAATACCGGGTATATTCGTAACAACTATGAATGATAAGTTAATTAAGTGTAACCAAATAGTTAATTTTATTATATCGGCCCGTATTGATTGCTCCAAGGTGAGGCGTTTTACTTTTATTCGTACCCTATCTAATATTATCATTCGATACCTATACATGACCATGTATCAACGAAACGCTATCCATCCTTATGGAAAAAGGTTACATTTTTCAGGTTCTATGCAACCACAGATTTGTATGTCAAAATTAATGTCTCTGGTCTAGAAAAGCGCGGGAACCGTACGATCGAGTAGGCGGCAATTTTTAAGCATTTTTTATTAATTATTAAAAAACTCTCTAGAATTTTATAAATAGCAATTGTAAATAGTTTGTTTATATAAAAGTAATTATAATAAGTGTAAATATGGGGAAAAGCGTGCGGAAAAGGAAAAAAAAGGAGGAAGAGGAAAATTCCATCGTCGACGACTCTTCAACAGAGTCAGAATCGTCGTTCATTGACGAAAAACTGGACTACGAGCCATATAACGCACCGAATTATTCAAGGAAGTATCCTGACAGCAGTATTGGTAACGTAGAATACGTGGTATTTTTGTCACACGTTGAAGCTGACCAGCCAATTACCGTAGGCACCCGCATGGGCATCTCTCGCGCTATCCGCAGGGATTGCATAAGCGGTGTTCAACATTTACGGACAATTAATAAATTTAAAGTAGGCATTGTGTTCGATAATGCCAACAATGCCAACATGTTCCTCCAGGGGAACAAACTGACACAAGAACTTAAATTAAAAACATCTATACCTGCCGCTGCCACAGACCATTGGGGTTCTAACTAGGGTCCCAATACAAATGTCTAATAAGAAAATATATTCTCTTCTGGCCAGCACCAGGAACATCATTCAGGTGCGAAGATTTATGAGAAGGGTGAGAACCGGAGATGCGGTGAAGTTCGAGCCGACGCAGACTGTGGCCGTCACCTTCTCAGCCACGCAGCTGCCCGAGCACGTCTACCTGGATCACTGGCGCCACGAGGTCAATGCATACGTCCCTCCGGTAAAACAATGTTTGAAATGCCTCAGGTATGGACACATAGCCAAATATTGTAAAAATGCAGAAAAATGCTCTATCTGTGCCGAAAATCACAATTTTAAAAGATGTACTGTTGACCCAGGCAGCGCAAAATGTTACAACTGTGGAGGCAACCACATCGCCATATCGTCTGTCTGCCCAATTAAGAAAAAAAAGATTGCTGAAGCAGAAATAAATTGAAAACTCCTTTTTCGGACTTATTTAATAAAGTTAATTTCCCATCACCGAACAAATCGGAAAATTCGACAGATATTATAAACTTGATGTTGTCTAATAGCACAGCATTAAGTTTGCTGACAGAATCTATTGTTAACTTAATTAAGTTAAATAAAACACAAAATGAAAGTATTTGTACACAAACTATAACATCTGCTATTAGAGAGACTATTAAAGGTAAAAATATTATAATATAAAATTCACTAACAAAATTTTAAATATTGCTCAGTGGAATGCACAAAGTTTGCTAAGTAATAGACTACAGTTTCAGCAGTTTCTCTATAATAATGACATACATTTAGCTCTAATTTCAGAAACATGGTTAAAACCACACATACAATACAACATTCGTGGCTATACCACAGTTAGGAATGATTGTGGTAATGATCACAATGGTGTTGCTATATTTTTACGTAATGGTATTGAATTTAGTTTATTAGACACATATTTTGACGACTCTATTCAAAATGTTGCAATTAAAATTAAAATTAATAACAAATACATTTCAGTAGTTAGTTTTTACAGTCCTGGAAATTGCAGTCCTACTTTTGAAAAGAACAAATTTGATTCACTAATAAATAGTATACCTAAACCATTGTTAATTGCTGGGGACTTTAATGCCCATCACACTTTTTGGGGTTGTTGTAGGGACGACTCTCGTGGCAGAGCTATAATGAATTCCATGGATGAAAACGATTTGATACTCCTAAATGATGGTCAGCCAACTACTGTAGGGTCTCATCTATGGAGACCAAATGGTCTTGATTTAACTATGGTTTCTTCTTCCTTGGCTTTGTCTTGTGAATGGCAGGTTTATCAGGATTCTATAGGCAGCTATCATTTGCCTACCATTACAAAATATGTTATAGATACCGCTTATGATGTGGATCCTTCTATTGTTTCAAATATTCCTCTTCATTGTAATCTGAAATTAGTTGATTGGTCTATTTATAAAAAGATTGTAAATGACATGATGGAAATTTTCAGTATAATAACTTGAGTCATATTGATACATATAATAATTTGTGTTCAATAATCCTAGAAGCAGTTCAGATGTCAGTAATCAGTTCTAATAAAAACAATACCACTTGTGACTCTCGCAGATCGAGGAGGAAGCTTGGTCTCCCTTGGTGGAACGAGAAGTGTACTAGAGCTGTACAAGATTGTAAGCAAGCATATGTCTTATTTAAATCAAATCCTTGTCTAGACAATTATATAAATTTCAAACATATGCAAGCCCGAAAAAAACGTATCCTACGACAGGAGCGTCGTGCATGTTGGTTAGAGTTTTGTAATTCTATTAATAGACTCACTCCAATGAGTCAAGTTTGGGCAAAAATGAGGAAGTTAAAAAATGTTTCTACAAATAACAGTTTGTTTTCTAGTTATGAATGGATCTCTCAATTTCTGCATAAGTATACTCCTGATTCAGTTCAAAATGTATACACAGTCAGTCACAATAACTTACAAAATTCCACAAATAATTTCATGGTGGAACCTTTTTCTATTGAAGAGCTAAAATCTGCTTTAAGATCAAGAAGAGATTCAGCATGTGGTTTAGACTGGCTCTCATACAAAATGTTCAAATTATTAAATTCACACAGTTTGTCTATATTTTTAAATATTTTGAATTCACTTTGGCATTGTTCTATTATTCCTGAGGAATGGAAAACAGATTGTTTAATACCTATCCTGAAACAGGGTAAAGACCCTAACAGCGCTGACTCATATCGTCCTATTACTCTAAGTTCGTGTGTTGGTAAAATATTTGAACAGCTTCTAAAACAACGTTTGATATTTTACATTGAAAGTAATAGTCTACTGCCTTACAATCAATTTGGCTTTCGTTGTGGTCGTTCTGCTCGGGAAAGTCTTAGTCATTTATTTTTGGATATACACAGTGCTCTTGACGAGCATAAAATGTTGGGATGTGTTTTCTTCGATATTGTTGGTGCTTTTAATAATGTAAATTTAAGTACATTGTCATCCATTCTCCTTTCACTAAATGTTCCTGAAAAAATAGTAAGTTGGATTTTTGAGTTTTTAAATGAACGTAAATTGTATGTAAAAGTAAATAATCAATTAATAGGACCTAGGTATTCTTATAGAGGAGTTTCTCAAGGCGGAATATTAAGCCCTCTATTATTTATTTTATATATTTCTAGATTAAATAATGTGCTAGGTAGTGATGTCTGTAATTTACAATTTGCTGATGATTTGGTTGTATATTGTTCAGGAGAAAACCTTAATAGCATTCAAACAAAACTCAATGCTAGCTTGGAAAAATTGGGACATTATTTTGAATGTCTCAGTTTGGAGGTCAGCAATGAGAAAAGTAAGGTTGTTGTCTTTTCCAAAAATGTTGTTGGTTCTTCTAGTATTAAAATTTATTACAATAATAGTCTTATGTTAGTAGATAGTTCCATAAATTTTTAGGTGTTACTTTTCTCAGTAATTTTAAATGGAATGTGTATGTTGATTACTTAGCAAACAGAGCATTAAAAGCTTGCAATATTTTGAAATCTCTCGCTGGCACTTATTGGGGTGCTGATCCAGGGACTTTACTGATTTTATATAAGTCCTTAGTAAGAAGTCACTTCGAATATGCATTTTTTTGCTATAGTGGTGAACAAAAACTAGTAGAAAAACTAGAAAAAGTGCAAAATAGATGCTTACGTATTATTTTGGGAGCTATGTGTTCAACTCCGATAGTGTCAATGCAAGTCGAATGTAGTTTGCCTCCATTGATAATTAGATTCAATTTTCTCAGAACAAAATTTTTCATTAGGATTTCTTCTATCAGCGATCATCCTCTTCTATTGCAGTTAAAGAAGGCTATTAATGGGATCAATCCCCCTTTTCTAGTACAAGGTTTATCTGAAATTTTAAAAGATTGTTCTAATCAAAATTATTTTTCTAGCTCCATTTGGCCTTGTTATTTATATTCCTATGAATCAAAGTATTGTCCATTTAAAATAGTAATTAATGAATCTTTGACGTTTAAAGAGGATGTTTACAGAATGCTTGAGGAATGGAATGGTTACAATCAATTGTACACAGATGGCTCTAAAAATGATAATGCTGTATCTATGGCTATTTATGACATTCAGGCTCGAACTGGCTTTGGAAATAGGTTGTCTTCAGTAGCAACTGTGTATACAGCAGAGGCTATGGCAATACTCAGTGCTTTAGAGTATATTGAGTCTCGGCAAGAAAATAAATGGATCATTATCACTGATAGTTTGAGTGTATTGAGAGCACTAGAAAATCCCAGTTGTAATGCAAAAACAAGCTACATAATTTATACTATCAGAGAAAATACAAGAATTTACTTAAGTTCAAAGATATCGTCCTTTTCTGGACTCCTTCACATATCGGGGTAGTTGGAAATGAACAAGTTGATTACCTGGCTAAATTCATTGTTAATCATCATCAGGAATGTCCAATTTTTCATAATCCTATTTCAAATTCAGATGCGTTAACTTATTTCAAATCAAAAATGGCACGTGATTTTCACAATTTCTGGCAGCATGTAGTTGAAACCAAAGGAAAGTGGCTAGCTGAAATTAAAACAAAGATTTCTTCTCCTTGGTTTACAGGAGGAAATATCTATCGGAACAGAAAGTTTTATACAACGATTTGTCGTCTACGGCTAGGTCACTGTCGATTTAATGCACATCTGTTTAGAATCGGCATTCTGTCTTCCCCAAATTGTGATTATTGTAATTCTGCTATACAAACATTGGATCACATTGTATTTGATTGTCCTAATTTTGCTCTTCAAAGGATCATTTTAGTTGATCGCCTGTTAGGTATTTATGAAAATGCTGAAGATATCCCGCGCTCCCTTCAGCAACTATTGAGGAAAAAAGATTGTTTTTTACCAATTTACGATTTTATTGTATCAACTGTCGATGAAATTTGAATTTAACAACTACCTACCACGACTACCCATTGACACTACACTTTTGACATAAAATTATATGTTATTGATATAATGAGATATAGAGATAAAGAAAACATGAGAGAAGAAAAGAGATAAAGAAAACATGAAAGAAGACTTGGCCCCGGCCTAACAAATGGTACTGAACTTGAATAAATTAAAAAAAAGACTTGGCTTACGCCTAACTATTGGTTATTGAAGACATTGATAAAAATAAGACTTGGCTTCGGCCTGACTATTGGATATTGAAGACATTGATTAAAGAAGACATGGTTTCGGCCTTGATTATATTATAAAAAGAGAAAAACAAGAAAGATAAGAAGCATTGGAAGAAAAAGAAAACTAAATCAGACTTGGCTGTATGGGCTCAGCTCCCTTTGCCTGTCCCAAAGAGGGACGAACAGAAACAAAAAAAAAAAAAAAAATGTCTCTGGTCTATCAATAACCTTTTTGGATGTGCATATTTGTATAGAAAATACCATAGATAATTAAAAAAATAAAAAATTTGAGAGCAGTTGAAAAAAAAGTTACAAATTGTATCCGTGTCCGTATTACGTATCCGTATGCGATAGTATGCGATTCAAGAAAAATAATCATATTACGATTTCTAAAAACTTATGTCTCTAACTTAGAACCCATTTAAAATAAGGCAGCTGCACTACTTCTTCATACACATTTAAATTAAACAATAACACCTTATTCAAAAAAATATTAATTTTTGCTAAAATAACCCTAATAAATTTTCCCATACTCATGCAACTGATTCAGACAGCTAGTGCGGTATAAATAAGGCATAAACTCACGTGGAAACAAATTGGATTGGTATTAATTTGTTAATGAGAAATATTTTTAAAGTCACGTGTTCACTTACCACTATTATAAAACAAAGTCCCCCTTCAGCGTCTGTCTGTCTGTTTGCAATAAACTCAAAAACGACTGAATGGAATTTTATGCAGTTGTAACTATAGACAGAGAGATTCATATGGAAAGTTTAGGTGAATTATTAGTATGCAATTTTTTTAAAATATGATGATAACAATTGCTAGTAAATTACAAGTTATTTACTAGGTAATTAATAACAAAACATGCAGGCATGAAGTCGGTAAAAATATGCTATATTCTGCTATGCTGCCCGTGCGAAGCCGGGGGCGGATTGCCATGTAACCATATGCCACAGTATTTCCGCAAATTTTCAACGAATATAATTAAAACAACTGACGCAATGTTACTTCAGAATAGTTAATTAAAATAGTCTAATATACTTTATCGTTAGTATCGAGTAGATACCTATGTCCGTTTACGCTCCAAGTTTAGTTATAGTCTATACTACTGATACTAGTGCACCTTTATAATTATGGAAAGAAGATAAATGCACCAACTAGGTACTTACTATAAATGACTTGCTCACTTTTAAACATGTCAACAGGCCACGAGTTTAGCGTTTCCCTGAGCGTAACCACTCACTCTTTAAGACGCCATGGTAGACCACCAGGCTTGTTCCAGTGAGTAAACGAGATGGCGCTAGACGACTTGTATAGCTCTGTCACTTTCACTCGCCGAAACAAGCCTGGTTTTAAGACGTTGTAATACACCCTGCAGAGTTATCAATGAGTTTCCACCTGAGCAGATTTTAAATTCGTATCTTATAAAGCTTATTTTTAATGCACGTTGGATATAAGTAACCTATGAAAGATCAGCAGCCTCTTATTCTGTCTGATTTTCCGTCTCCTAAACTTGCAGTCTTCCGATTTAGTATATTGGACACTCTTTCCAACCGATGTACAAAATCGGAAGGTCGCATAGTTTCAAATCCTGCAAGTATTTTTTTTTTTGTTGAAAAACAGCTTTACATCTTTCCAAAGGATGTACAAAAAAGAAGGTTGCAAAGTTCCAAATCCTACTAACAATCATTAATTTTTACTTTCCAGAAAAAAAACTTTACAATTCGCGACGGAAGCTTTAGTGCGTATAAATATGTAAAATTTTTGACCTTTAGGTTTCTTATTAACAGTCATCAATTCCCAAGTTAAATTGTAGAATGGGGGTCACAATTTTTAATCTCTTTTCTTGCAAAAAAGAAAGATAGGATGCTATAACAATTAAAAATTAGACGAGTACCACTTAAATCAGTATTAGCTTTCAGCAGTCAGATATTTTAGATAACACTGACAACGCATGTAAATTGGTCGTATGTACTCTTGTGACAAGAACACGGAACTATAATGTATTAGTAATCGAGTAATTCCTCGTGTTCTTGGACACCACTCCGCTTGACTGGGCGCGAACCTTTCATTGTCCGCTGTCTGAAGCGCGGCCGCACCGACCGAGCTTCTCGGTACCGCCGACACAATTTAATCCCAATGCCAATGATCATAAGAATTATTTTAAATTACCAAATCACACACACTTACGTCTCTTTGCAATAGCAAAAGATGCAGCTTTTGTAATAATAGTACTTATAACTTAGTAAATCTTTTAGGTCACACTAAAGCTACAATTGGCTAAGTATTATTAGATCAGTAAGAATTATAATGGAGTCAAGGCACTTTCCTAATGTTGCAATCCAAAAAGAGTCAAACGAAGGCTAAAATACTTTAATAAATTGTTATTTTATTTAATTAAAATGTAACCGAAGATATTATTATGTTGGCAATCATTTTGCGTGTATATGTAGAGCGTCACACATATCGCTGACATCGTCGCGCACTACATACTGCGACCACGAAATTCTTCGACTATGTAATATTTGACCGCCACACACGCTTCGAGGTCACATTATTGACAACTGACATTGTTCTATCTATGTTACAAACAAATATACTTACGCCTGAAATCGCTTTACCTTTTAATTTATATCCGGTCAGTATAAATATCGGTGAGTGCGAGTCGAATTTATCAGTCGACCGTCTGCGGTTTTGAAGTGATCTAGTTCGTCAGAAAAAACACAGACCACGTTAACAATGAAATCGATGGTGGTGTTCTTCGCTGTAGTGGCCGCGGCATGCGGCTCCCTGGTGCCGCTGGCGCAGCCGCCGCACCACCCGGCGCTCGTGCTGGACCCGCACGGCCGCCCGCTCGACACCGCCGAGGTGATCAACGCCCGCGCCCTGCACCTGCAGGCTAAGGCCCTGGACGGACACTACGCTCCCCTCGCGCACGCCGCCGTCGTGCCCTACGCCCACTCCGTGGTGGCCCCCGCCGTGGTCGCCGCTCCCGCCGCCGTGTCCCACCAGTCCCGTGTGGACGTGCGCAGCAGCCCCGCCGTCGTGAGCCACTCCGTCGTCGCCCCCGTGCTGGCGCACTCCGTCTACGCCTCTCCCCTGCTGGCCCACTCCGGTCTCTCTCACGGACACTACCTGAAGAAGCGCTCCTTGGGACACCTCGCATACGCCGCCCCCGTGGTCGCTCACGTGGCGCCCTCCGCCGTGTCGCACCAGTCCCGCGTGGACGTCGTCTCTAGCCCCGCGGTGGTGTCTCATGCCGTCGCTCCCGTCGTGTCTCACGCCTATTCCGCTCCCGTGGTGGCAGTGGCTCCCTCCGCCGTATCCCACCAGTCCCGCGTCGACGTGCGCACCAGCCCCGCTGTCGTGTCCCACGCCGTCTCTCCCCTCGTGCACGCCGCTCCTGTCTACGCTGCCGCCGCGTACGCCGCTCCCGCTTATGGATACTCCGCGTACGGCGCTCATGGATACTCCGCTGGACTCCTCCACTCCGCTCCCCTTGCCCACGGCCACGGCTGGTGAACAGCGAAACTGACGAACACCTAAGACATAAACCTAAGATGATGTAAAAATAATAAAAAAAAGTATTTATGAAATAAATAATACAGAAAAAATAATATAACACTTTCATTAAAACCATATTTTGCTATACCCCTAGCTTTTGCTGAACGTGCGGCACTCAGAATTTTGTTACACTTTAAAATCAACTAAATAATATTTAATATAGCTGCAAAGATACTCGTACCTTGCAAAGCTTTTGCAAATTATGTTTGCCAAATAACAATTTTTGAAGTAATAAATCTAGGATTTGCTGTGGTTGGTTTGTATTATTGTAGATACAAGTCATTTAAAAAATACTACCTTAATAGCTCCTTCGTTGATCTAGTAGTCTTAATTGGGACTAACGAGAATGAAATCTTGGGTTAAATCCTCGACTCGGGCAAAGTGTGGTGGTGATGGTTATTTTTTTGCAGCAACCACGGTATCTATTTTTGTGGGACACTAATAACACATATGGCGAAGCATCGTCAAGCTGTAAATGCCTTCACGTCGGAGGAGTCACGACCGTCATTAATGAGGAATACGACGCGGAGGAGGAGGAATAACAACTGCTACTATCTATACTATTTTATATTATAAAGCTGAAGGTTTGTTTGTTTGTTTGTTTGAACGCGCTAATCAAAGAAACTACTGGTTCGAATTGAAAAAATATTTTAGTGTAGGATAGTGTATTTATCAGGGAAGGCTATAACATCGCGCTAGCAGCGTGCAGCGGGAGTGAAACCACGGCAATCAGCTAGTTAATCATAACGGGCGAAAAGTAAAGACTTTACGCCTTCGGAGATTATATCCGTGATGCTATGTATGTATACATAATTTCACTTATATAACTACACATAGGTTATGTGATTTACATATGAATAATGTCACATCTGAACTCCACGAAGGGTTAAACAAGGTGTACTTAGCAGTTCAGACACGTTTCACCAGATCCGTAGGAGCTCGTTAGAAAATCCGGGAACAAAAACCCAATAGCGTTATATCGTTTCATATATCTTCAAAAGCTTTTTCGAATCTGTTTTTTATTTACGTATACCTTACCTATTAATTAAGATCCAGATTTATAAATCATTGTTACTGTCCTAAATTACGTCTTTGTATGTTTCATACATATGGGCCCGATCAATTTCTCATTTTGTATGAAAAAGCAATTTCTTTTGAGATTTTCCGAGAGTCTTGGAACAAACATTGATCAGTAACATGAGCTGAGTTACCCCACGAGAGTTTTGCGCTATTAACGTTACACGTTGTATAGCTATAAAACATTACCTACAAATTCTGTGTATGTGTACATTCATAACAACAGTTTTTTTTCATTAATTTTTCAATTCCATCCCGCCAGCTTTGTAATATTAGTATAGATTATTATCGATTGTCAAAGTCTATAAATTACAAAATTAACGACTTTACATGCTTCCTGGCATGTAGGAAGCTTGCTTCGATAGATGGTCACCCATTTACTGGCCTACCTCGGCAGTCATGGTTTAACCTGTAAAATCGACCTAAGCAACTGTTATTTAGCCACTAGCTCCTCTCTCGCTCTCGCTTACGAATTATCGTGAATTCGTGACTGGAAACAAGCCTATTAGCAGTACACCGGATCGGCACCTCCTCACCTTACTTTTACCAACTGGTTCCTATACGGGCGATATTGTTTCAAAGCTTATTATTGTGCACTCGAGTTTGTTTGAAATAATTCCTGCCGGCGAAGAACGCTTAGCGATACTCCCGGTTTTGCTATACATATGTACAAACCTTAAGGGCTTCACACACAGCAGCTATAATGTAAAGATGTACATTATAGCACGATACATCTCATTAAGTACATCTTTCCATAGAGATGCGAAAATGTAAAAATATGCATTATAGCTGCAGTGTGTGGTCTCCTGACGATTTCTATGGAAAAATGTAATGAGATGTTTCGTGCTACAATGTACATCTTTACATTACAACTGGTGTGTGAAGCCCTTTACTTCATCGAAACAGTCTGTCTATTGATGAAAACTTCTTTAAAAAGTTTAAAATATCTAATCGTACCTACATACAGCGGCAACACAGTTTTTTACTATGTCGAGATATGCAGGGTCGACGGCGCGTCGTGTCCCACGCGCGCCTCAAAGAGCGTCAGCATAATGACGGGGCCCCCCTCTCAGAGGGCCAAAGCCTGCCGGGGTCGCGGGATTATTCCCTTACCGTGACCCCGGAACATAACAAGCTATGAAGGACACCGTGGCTTTTAGTCAGTAGAAGTCTGACAGTCCCTCCCGCCCTGCCCGGGGTTGGAGGACTCATTTGATGATTTTACCACGCTAAAAAAAAAAAAATGTCGAGATATGCAACTCAATGTAGCTGAAATAATAACAACCAGAGAACTTTTCAAGAATCGCTGTACTATTCAATTTATTGCAATATCGTGAGTGTAATGTAGGCAGTAGAATCAATTGTGTGGAGTGTAATCAGTTTGCACTTACATGAGCTGCATTGCTTTTGCAACCTGAGTGTGAGGTGTCCCTTATAAATAATTTACAAGTTACTGTCAAATTATCATGACAATCGCGAGGAATCAAAACTTCAATTGCCAACTGAGGTATAAATTACTCATTCACAACATTACGACAGATTTTGAGTAAGTATTATACGAGTGACTCCACTCCACACGGCTACTATTTGCTACAGAAGGTAAATAAAAAGACTTGAAAAATCTTTCTTTCACATTTTTCACCTTTTCCTGATAATTACAACACAAAAAACATAGTCAAATAGATGTTCTGAAAACACGAGAAAATATATAGATACAATTAATTGTATTATTCATATAAATAATTTCAATAAAACGATGATAATGCGGCAATGTCTCTTCTTCATTTACAAAGGAACAGTGGGGAACACTTCAGTAAATCTGGATAACACTGGACTTAAATTACTATCGTCTACTAACAGCAAACTAATGAACATAAACATTACGTATAATTAAATATAAGTTTTATTTCCATAGTCTTTGAATCACTTGGTAATATAGATGTGCTTTTTTCAACCTATTTTAATAGTTCAAACACTTCCATACAGAGTCAGACACATGTTCTCACCATGTTCTAGCTCTACATATACTGCAAGACATGTGCTACACTTCCGACGTATTTTCGTTTGACCGCCACACACTCACCGAGGTCAACACAAAGCTAGTTGAACAATGTAGCAACCAATATACATATTACGTCTGAAATTGCCTTACCTTTAATTTATATCCGTTCAGTATAAATACACGAGCGTGCTAGTCAGAATTATCAGTCGACCGTCAACGGTTTTGAAGTGATCTTCTAGTTCGTCAGAAAAAACACAGACCACGTTCACAATGAAATCGATGGTGGTGTTATTCGCTGTAGTGGCCGCGGCATGTGGCTCCCTGGTGCCGCTGGCGCAGCCGCCGCACCACCCGGCGCTCGTGCTGGACCCGCACGGCCGCCCGCTCGACACCGCCGAGGTGATCAACGCCCGCGCCCTGCACCTGCAGGCTAAGGCCCTGGAGGGACACTACGCTCCCCTCGCGCACGCCGCCGTCGTGCCTACGCTCACTCCGTGGTGGCCCCCGCCGTGGTCGCTGCTCCCGCTGCCGTGTCCCACCAGTCCCGTGTGGACGTGCACAGCAGCCCCGCCGTTGTGAGCCACTCCGTCGTCGCCCCCGTGCTGGCGCACTCCGTCTACGCCTCTCCCCTGCTGGCCCACTCCGGTCTCTCTCACGGACACTACCTGAAGAAGCGCTCCCTGGGACACCTCGCGTACGCCGCCCCCGTGGTCGCGCACGTGGCGCCCTCCGCCGTGTCGCACCAGTCCCGCGTGGACGTCGTCTCTAGCCCCGCGGTGGTGTCTCACGCCGTCGCTCCCGTCGTGTCTCACGCTTACGCCGCCCCCGTGGTGGCCGTGGCTCCCTCCGCCGTGTCCCACCAATCCCGCGTCGACGTGCGCACCAGCCCCGCTGTCGTCTCCCACGCCGTCTCTCCCCTCGTTCACGCCGCTCCTGTCTACGCCGCCGCCGCGTACGCCGCTCCCGCTTACGGATACTCCGCTTACGGCGCTCACGGATACTCCGCTGGACTCCTCCACTCCGCTCCCCTTGCCCACGGCCACGGCTGGTGAACAGCGAAACTGACGAACACCTAAGACATAAACCTAAGATGATGTAAAAAGATTTAAAAAAAAAAGTATTTATGAAATAAATAATCCTAAAAAAATTATCTCCTACTTTCATTTACAATGATTGCATCTAAGATATTTTGAATGTATCTTACCTATTTATCTCGTAGCAAAAATCCCATATTTTTTGCCAGGTGTACATTTCTGGTTTGACGGATTAATTATTGAAGAAGTATTGGACAAGGATTCAGCGTGCTTCAAAAACCTAACTTTAGCCTTCTACTGCCTTATTTTAATACACCTGTGTCTAAAATAGTTGTGAGACAATTTTTCGAAAAAAAAAAACTTATTTTTAGACCTACATTTCGTATGGTCGTTGCCTAAATACATCCTGCTTATGCGTATGTATTATAATTGTATATTTCATTAAAAGTTTTTTAGTTTGAAATGCCATTCGGCACACACGATCTTAACACAAAGTACTACTGTCCAAAAAATATTAGTCATTGATAACTTAAAAAAATCATAAATCCTTTTGAATTGATAATCCAATTAGAACAGATTCAGTAGAACAAAAAAGCTTGCATTTAGAGCAATGTTTTGTAACAATGAGCTTACAAGGTGCTGATAAACTAGAGCATATACTTGTAACATAGATACACTTGTAACATAACATCGAGCATTCGCCGTTTTACAAACAGAGCCAAGCATTGAGCAAAACATCGCTACGAACATCTTTACGATCTTACTAGCGAACGCTCTACTCGATCTTGGTCAAAAATAAATCTTAAAGAAGATGCCAGACATGACAATCAGCTCAGCAAAAAGATTGCCAGAATGCTCGCTAAGCCGGGTCCCTAATGGTGTAACGTGTAATGTAATCCACCGTGTAATGTAACACGAATTCTTAAGCGTTACATGTAATGTAATGGTCGTAGTGCCGTTCACACGTAGAACTCGTATTACATTACACGGTGGATTATATTACACGTTACACCAGTCTGGGCCTAGAATAGTGGTCATAAGAATGCTCGCTAAAAAGCTCTCCGTTTGTTTTTCTGTAACATTTGCAAGAAGCTCATTATGAGTGAATGCTGAAGTTTACGAGCACCTTAGTTCAGTAATAATAGTTTGTGGTATGCATTGAATGTCTAGTCTGTGATATATATTTGCCAATTGTTAACCTTGTAGGATAGGCAATTAAAGTTCTGCAATGTCCTTGCGACTGTCGCTTCGACTGCATGAGAGCTACCGAGTTTAGCACTATTATTAAATACTTAAATGTTTATTAGGTATAACGTATACTTGGTGAAGCATATTTGGTAGATACTAGGTGATTATTATAAGTTGCAGGGTTGCGGGAATGTTCGAATTAACCGCGGCTCTAGAACACAAAAAGCTAGTATACTCGCTTTTGCTCTAAAAAAGGAATTTAGATATTTATAATTACCTATTTATAACTGCTATTCGCATTTATCGAAAAAAATAATCATTTCGTAAGTCTGCAATGAGTCTGTATTACTTTTTAAAGGTAATATTTTTAAGGGTACCCTAACCCACTTTTCAAAGTCGGTTAATAAGTAATGCAATTGGGAAAAAATAAAACTGAAAAGAGAAGCTCCTGCTTTTTTGAGGTTGTTTAAATACAAAGCCTACACAGCGCGGGAGCTCTCTGACATGCGTCGCGTATATATCAATGGAAATGTGTGAATCCAAACGAAAAAGATCTATGTAGAAATGCTGAATCTAAATCTACGTTCTAGACATAAATCTGTTACCCGTGTAAAGCTTGGGCATGGTACTTTTCAATGTTAAAATGAGAGGACTTTTTTAACCAAATTATTTACATACCATATTACATTTAAGACTGTAAGTGATACTTATGTTCTAAAACTAGAGAATAATATCATTTAACAATTTTCATCCTAATGGCAACCTTTCAAAATCCATCAATGCACGCTGTTCACTTCAGCTATTTCCGGGAAAGGCCGTATTTATGTTGTTAGTGTCCGACCTATACTCATGACGTAATGCACGTGAAGCAAACCTTGTATAATATATTGTAACAACCATGGCGGCGAGTTTGGAACAGTTGTGACGTTCCCATAGACGTCACTTTAGTCACCGTTCTCGAAAGTTCTCCCATGACGCTGAATGTATGAATGAATCTAATTATAATGTATCCAGTCACTATGGCAGCCAGATCAGTTGTTTAGATAAATCCCCCGCAAAGGTATGACATTCTCGGCAACTAATCACATTTTAAAGACAAAGTAAACAAGGAAATGAAAAGCAGGAAGTATAAATTATAATTTTATTATTTGTCTATTCATTTTAATAAATAAGTATTAAAACGAAAACTACAATCATTTTCGTCGAATCTCAGTTCTGCTTCACCACAGAGCGGCGGTGAGGTGGTGGGGGGCGGACCAGACGGCCGAGTGCGCGATGGGGGCGAAGTGGGACACAGCAGGCGCGGCGTACACGGCAGCGGGGGCGGCGTACACGGCGGGAGCGGCGTAGGTTGACACCACCGCGGGCTTGGAGATCACATCAACACGAGACTGGTGGGACACCGCAGAGGGGACGGCGTGGACGATGGGAACTGCGTAATGAGCCAGAGACCGCTTCTTCAAGTGATGAGCGAGTCCAGCGTGAGCACCGTATGCGGAGTATCCATGAGCACCGTAAGCGGAGTATCCGAAAGCGGGAGCGGCGTATACAGAGGCAGCGTAGACAGGAGCGGCGTGCACGAGGGGAGCGACGGCGTGGGACACGACAGCGGGGCTGGTGCGCACGTCGACGCGGGACTGGTGGGACACGGCGGAGGGAGCCACGGCCACCACGGGAGCGGCGTAAGCGTGAGACACGACGGGAGCGACGGCGTGAGACACCACCGCGGGGCTAGAGACGACGTCCACGCGGGACTGGTGTGACACGGCGGAGGGCGCCACGTGCGCGACCACGGGGGCGGCGTACGCGAGGTGTCCCAGGGAGCGCTTCTTCAGGTAGTGTCCGTGAGAGAGACCGGAGTGGGCCAGCAGGGGAGAGGCGTAGACGGAGTGCGCCAGCACGGGGGAGACGACGGAGTGGCTCACGACGGCGGGGCTGCTGTGCACATCCACTCGAGACTGGTGGGACACGGCGGCGGGAGCGGCGACCACGGCGGGGGCCACCACGGAGTGGGCGTAGGGCACGACGGCGGCGTGCGCGAGGGGAGCGTAGTGTCCGTCCAGGGCCTTAGCCTGCAGGTGCAGGGCGCGGGCGTTGATCACCTCGGCGGTGTCGAGCGGGCGGCCGTGCGGGTCCAGCACGAGCGCCGGGTGGTGCGGCGGCTGCGCCAGCGGCACCAGGGAGCCGCATGCCACGGCCATCACAGCGAAGAACACCACCAGCGTATTCATTTTAACGTGGTCTGTGTTTGTGAGATTTGACGATACACAAGATCACTTCAAACCGTGTAACGGCTGACTGATACATTTCACTCGCTATTGGACTCTTTTATAGTCCGAGCGGTCAAAATATAAGCTGTGTACATACACAGCTCGTAATTTCTCAGATGTTAAATTATATTAGGTAGTGAGTAGCAATGTCAAGTGTCATAATGAAAGTAATCAGCCTTGCACTAAGGCAGCTTTTGCGTTGTACTTATTCATGCTTCCGACTTGGCAGTGGTGTACCCGTGTGATCACAGCTTAAAGGTAAAATAAATGGTAAATGGCAACTTTATAAAAGTACGTCACATGCGTAATGCGGACATACAGAAAACTTTATTAATGAATAGACAAAAGCCTTTCAAGTTACAGAACAGAATTTCGTCAAAGCTACTGGTGTGACGACAACGTTATATAATAAGTTTGTAGTAAAGTTGTATTGTCTTTCACTTAGCGCAGTATCTAATCCTCAGACGTGGATCTATGTCACGCCCTTCAGTACTAACCTACTTGTAAATAGCCATATTTGGCTTCTATATGAGATAGGTTATTGTAGAAACCAAATAAGTATTGCGTCTCTACAGAATATATTATGTATTTTCAAAATATACAAAAGGTTTCAAAAGTTTAGTTGGATACGATGACATTTTTCCACTTACAATTTGAATGAGATTTTTCCATGATTTTATTTTGGATTCTGATGACACTTTTTTGTGTTTATTATAGAACGTCAACGCAAATAACATTTTCAGTGCTATTTTCCGAAACCCTAAGGTATGTGGGTTGTTACGCAAAATAATAAAAAAACAGCTTTGTGCGAGTATGACCACGAAGGGTTCCGTACCATTTATCTTAAAGAACCGCAAAAAAGTATAATTGGGGGGGCCCCCATATTTCATATTTTCCACTATATTAATGTTATTTAGAAAAAACGAAAATTTTATCAGCCTAGGGTATTTTATGAACAGTCAGATACAACCTGGTGATAGACAGGTAGACGGACAGACAGTCAGACCTACATCGAAGTCTTAGTAATACTGTCCCGTTTTACCCTTTAGGTACGGAACCCGAGTGCATAATTACAGATTCTCACGCAAGACTTGTTTCAAGTTTATTTGAGATCACGAGCGGATATTATTTATTTTGTTTTCGTCAAACCAAAGTAATTAATGGGTTCATGAGTTGTGCATGTGCATGCTTTGCAATTAGTACAACCCCCGTATATCCCCATAATTATATAGAAGTGACAGCATTAAAAGTATGTTTTAAAAATGAAAAAGTAGGAATAAAATGCAAGACCAAAAAATATAAAAAAAACTTGAGAGGTGTCAAGGGACACCCGGATGGAACGAAGTTACTAAATACACTCAACAAAAATAATCGTCGCGACTCCACTCCGCTCCGCTCTGCTCCACTCCGCTCCGCTCTGCTCCACTCCGCTCCGCTCTGCTCCACTCCGCTCCGCTCTGCTCCACTCCGCTCCGCTCCGCTCTGCTGCACTACACTCATCTCCGCTACACTCCGCTCCTACCCACACCGCTCCACTCCACTCCACTCCACTCCACTCCACTCTTTGAGCTCTAGCACCCTTTCGCAACGCGCGATAAGGAACTTCGTTCCAAAAAGTGTCGTGACAAGTTTTCGTATGATTTTTTTCCGTCTAGCCGGGTTTCACAAAGCGCGATAAGGAACTTCGTTCCAATAATGGAGTGGGCTCAGTTGCTGAAAGTTTGGATTTTCTATTTACTTTGACGTTTGACTCTCTACCGAATCAATCATAACATTTTAAATCGCTATAAAGCCGTAAATATTGCATTTTGATTAAAAATTAAAACAGATTTTTTTTTTACACAAACATTCATACCCGAAACAACTACTTGCAATCATCCTCAACATCATCAACCGGAAGACGTCCCTTAGACCGGCACGCCGAACGACACTTCACCACTTGCATCCATGGCTTGCACGATGTCGTCGGTCCACCTAGTGGGAGCTAGCCTTGAAAACTACTTGCAAATCATGCAAATGTTTGTTCCGTACGGGGATCGAACCTGCGACACGCTGTGCAGTGACTGACAGCGCCGTGACGCTCGAGTCACTGCAAAAATCTCTTCTTGGGCTCCCCTACTATAAGATTATGGGCCCAGGCTCTGACATTGCTTTTATGTGTTGTCGTACCTTCTATATTCTTGTTCTTGACAGAAAGTGGATTTACGAAGCCTCAAGAATAGAATAGTATTACTTGTAAAAGCAAAAAAAGGGAAAAGCCAAAAAGGTTGTCTTTCAAAAGGGCAAAGGAAAAATGCAGCTCGAGGAAAAGTAATAAATTCCTGTCCTTTTAATACCTTTACACTTCCCTTACGCGAACAAGACCTTGGGAAATACCAATACTATACAACGGAGCTAGCAACGTGCTCAAAACATTACATAATATATTACCTTCGTTTTTCAAAGATCTGTATGTCGTATCTTTGATGGGGGAAAGAGGAAACTCTTAATGAGATACTTTTTCAAAGAGATTTCAATTTTGCAGACACGATAAAAATACTTCGTAAAATGTTACTGCATTGCAGGTTGATGACATTAAGAAGAGTGTTGGCGAACTGGAATGGAACGATGAAAGGTTGGAGGGACTTTTTACCAGCAGTTAACTGTGATTTACCAAGTTGATTTGTCTTGTAGTCTCTAAAAATGTCGATTTAATCAGCAGTTATATTTAGTAAACTATTAGTTTAAATGCATTTTTAACATGAAATTATTAGTTAGAATGCCATGTTTTTTTTTGCAATTTTTAAAAGTGTATGGCATTTTAAATAAAGTATAGTGAACTTACATGTATGTGGACAGTAAAAACTTTTAACGTACATACCTTAACCTTTTTACTTTAACGTTAAAACATTTTCATAAATACCTTCAAAATCTTCATTTTCATATACAGTAGCCATACGTAATACCTGCAGTAGACCCCATGAACAAACATAATATAAGTATATTAACTTTGGACAGGCGCTCAAACACAGCAATCGCTAAAATTAACTGAATTATAGTTACTATGGTAGTCTCGCAAAATGTCAGCAAACAATACAAATACAATATTAATGTATATCACACTTATGAAAGCGTGCTATAGCGGGTACTCTGTCCCATTCTGGGTAATATCAAAGTCAGTTTCAAAAGTAGCTGCTGAAAGTGTAAACAAACCCTTTTTTAGGGTTACGTATTCAAAGGGTGTTACTTAGACTTCGCTGTCTGTCTGTACGTCTATCACCAGAGTGTATCTCATAAACGTAGATGTAGTTAGCAGACAGTTATTTTGCTTATCTCTTCCCTCTTGCAGCTGCCACAGAAATACATACGTCTATCTTGGCCGGGGTAGTAGCGTATTTACCCAATTCCTCAGCGTCCTCCTGGCCAGGTTTTGGTCCACATCGACATCTGCCCCCCCCCTCCCCCACACTAATACGTGCAAATCTCAGTAACTACTGGTTCGAATTAAAAAAGGAAGGACGAAAAAGGAAAGCTATAAGTTACGTAACATCATAGCAGGTGAAAACGCAGGGATCCGCTCGTTTGTTTTAAACGTATGTGTTCTGATCTAATTATTTACCTTTTCGTCAAATGCTTTTTGAGCAGACCACAGTTGAACCAAACAATGTTTTATGACATTTTCAGTGGAAATGCCGCGGGGTCGCAGCGCTGAAAGCTTTGAGATATCTACATTAATGTTTGAGATACCTACATTAATATTGTATAGATAGTGTGTTTGTCATACAGTGTGTTATGCTGCAGCCTGTATTAATAGACTAATTAAGTTGTTACGTTAGTTTGTTGACAGTATACAGGGTGAAATTTTGTAATGCCACCTGGAGGGAAAGTACTCTTAATACTTCAGATAGAAAATTTTACTCAAAGGAAACATTCCTAAATTTTTGAATAGAAAGCAAAATGCAATCAAAGATTTTCGAAAATTCACTTTCTCCCACACCCGGGAATCGAACCGGCTAAAATCTGAAAAAAAATATACCCTGTACTTTTATAGCATCCATCGTTAGGGTCAATGATACAGATGAAATCTTTCTAACAAACATGATAATTTAAATGAAAGGAAAACCAGGAAATCTTAAATTAATAATATTATTTACATTTAATTTATTATGTTTGTTAGACAGATTTCATGCTTAACCCTAACGATCAAGCTAAAAAAAAATTTTGCAAACATCGATGCAACTGTCGGGAGTTCTATTATCTAACTTGACGGCAAAAAATCTCAATATAATTATGGAGCTGGGGGAGGGGGATGAGTCAACAACTGATATTGTTTCCTGATTTATATCTACATCTGGGATTAGGCTTTTAAAACATGTCGGTAAAGACAGCAAAGTCAGGGTCCAAGTTCGGGGTCTCGGTGTCTTATCAGGTAGCCGTGACACTCGAACGTAAAGGGCTATTTAAGGACACCGTGGATTTTAGCCAGTATGTCAAAGTCAAAGTCAAAGTCAAATCATTTATTTCAATTAGGCCATCCAAGAGGCACTTTTAAACGTCGATTTTTAAAATTAAGGAAATGGGATGGGATGGGATTGAATCTACACCCATTCGCTAAGGTAGGATGTATGGAGAAGAATGGGCAAGAAACTCCATACTTACTCTTTTAAAAAATGTTTTACAATATTTTATAACATCATTTGAAAACATAATGTGAAATCAATGCACCTTGAAAATCTAGACTAAAAATATAAAAATAAATTAATAGGAAAAATAAAAAAGCAAAAAGGCACATGGTGTTCACATTTTCACAAAAATATTGCAATTAGGTACACAATTTTTAAATTTAAGTGTGTGAGCATTCAAATTTCAACCAGTTTGATTTCGTTTAATCCCTACATTGTACTATGGAGCAGGACCAGCATGTTTCCAAACATTTTTATCTTGAACATAATCTTCTAGTTTATAATATGCTTGTTTACTAAGTGTGGTTTTTATACAGCTTTTAAATTTTCTTTCATTTAAAGTTAAAATTTCTTTAGGTATTTTGTTGTAGCATTTAACACAGTACCCCATAAAAGATTTTTGGACTTTAGACAATCTAAAATAAGGTTGATCAATTTTATCTTTATTTCTAGTATTAAAATTATGTCTATCGCTTATTTTATTAAAAAGGTGAAGATTTTTCCTAACATACATTATATTTTCATAAATAAATTGACTTTTTGATTATGAGTTTGACAGTGCCTCCCGTCCCGTCCTGTGTGGGAGAACTCATTTGATGAGTGTAACACGTAAAAAAAGGGGTTTCCAAGTTCGGAAACGCCGATTATTGTTATTTCACTTCTTTGTTTTTTTATTCAAAAAGTATTATAGTAGTAATATTATGTTGTGTTGCGTAAACAATACATATACGCGATAGCAGCAATAGCTGATGATTTGCTATCATTCATTGAAATGTTTCCTCGATTTCTCCAAGATCTCGTTATCACATTTTGACGCTGATTACCATTTTTTTATCGTGGTAAAATATAATCAAATGAGTCCTCCCACCCCGGTAAGGCCGGGAGGGACTGTCAGACTTGTACTGACTAAAATCCAAGGTGTCCTTCAATAGCCCTTACGTTCCGGGGTCATGGTAAGGAAATAAGTCCCGCGACCCCAACGCTGATTACCATGGGACCATCTGTAAACCATACCCTTTCATACAAAAAAAACAAAATCGGTTTATCGGTCGACGCTATCCATCGAGAAATAAATTAAAAAGGCCAGATTAGCAACATCAAAAAATGCATTGCGATAATCATAGTAAAATCACAGGTAAAACGGAATATTCTAGTAAATTATTGAAAAAGAACAATTTTATCGCAATTCTATTTGCAACATTGCTAAAGTGGCGCTTTTAGATCCTCTGTTTGCCGTGACGCTGAAGTCGCTATCGTTGCTACAATTTTTGTGTGTTTTAAATAGTAGTGTATTTATTCTATCTACGACTATCCTACGGGTATCAAGTCATGCATGAGACATGAGATCTAATCTTAACTATGCAATACTGTACATACACATTCATCATCAGCCTATTAATGTTCCCACTGCTGGGACACAGGCCTCCTCTCTGTAAGAGGGGGTGGGCCATAATCCACCACGCGCCCAGTGCGGATTGGTGGATGTCACATGTCTTCGAATTTTTGGTTCTAGGACATGCTGGTTTCCTCACGATGTTTTCCTTCACTGTTTTGAGAGCAGTGGTGATGAAATTAATTACACAAAGTAATGCGCCTGCCGGGATTCGAACCCACGACCTACAACTCGTAAGTCGGGGCCGATACCACTGCCAATTACTTACCATAATAATAAATAACCAGGAACTGTTCTATATTACGAACACGATTTTGTGTGGGCTTGGTGTTAATTTTTATGTGTATGTGTAATACAAACTTTTAAATATATAATATATTTAAATAACTTTGTTCAAACCACACGAAATGTTCGCTTACAAAATATGGAGTAACACATTAAAAAATAAAATAATTAACATATAATAAAATATATAATTTGTTTATTTACAAAAATACATACAACTTTTTTTGCGATAAACCCAAATTCGATTTTCGGATCCTATCGCTCTAGTCGATTACCAGTAAGATGCGTAGACAGAAGGTGAGTATACGGAGCGAGCACCGTACACTGCGGGGTACACCTGTTGATGGGACACCAGAGCGGGAGACGACCTGTAGTCAACACGGGACTGGTGGGACACGGCGGACGGAGAGTATACGGCCACGGGAGAGTACACGGAGCGGGCATCCACCACGGCGGGGCTGCTCACCACTTGCTGGGCTACCAATGGAGCGGAGTAGGTGACGTACGAGGGAGAAGACTGCACGCTCACATGCGACTGGTGGGACACCGCTGAGGCACCAGAGTACACAGGAGCGACGCCAACCACGGGCTCAGACACCACGTATTCCACTGGAGCTCCGGAGTACGCGACCACGTGTCCGAGGGACCTCTTCTTGACGGGCCCGCCGGGGGCAGGGGCGGCCACGGCCACGGCGACGAGAGCGAACAACACCACCAACGATCTCATTGTGAAAGAGGTTTGTGTCGGGATCCGAATGAGGACGATCACTTCTAACCGAACTTGGTCGACTGATGATCATCTCTGAATCGTCCCGCTATTTATACGAAAGATGATGATCTATGTATGAGTATCCGAAGTTTGTTATTTGGTCGTCTAGGAGTACAAAACCGACCGTCCTTGTCGTTGTCGCCTAAATCAGCTGCTGTTCGAAAAGGTCGCACTTGTTGATACAGTTACGCCCAATGTAGGCCTATGACGTACCACAATGTACTAGACAATGTATGTTTGACATTTAATGAAGATAAGTTGGCGACGATAGGCGGACATTATCGCAAAAAATCATTACGAACTTGTAGTGATCTAGAAAATTTATTACTTCAAGGCCAAGCGATATCCGCCTCGTATCCGCAGTGATTGAGTGATACCTACATTTGTAATTCTAGTTTTTAATATTTATAAGATTTTATGCAAAATAAACGAAATAATAAGGAATTAATTGGGGCTAGACTACACTTCTAAATTAAAAATCGGCGAAGTACGAGTCGGATTCATGTATGAAAGGTTTCGTACAATTATGTATTAATATGGTAAATAAACACATTACCCTCCTTTGCGTCGCGCAGTCGGGAAATAAAAGAAGCCCTCTTAAATAATTATTTTATTTTAGTTTAATAATTTAGTCAATTTTAAACTAAATTATTCTGTATAGTTACTGTATACTGTATAGTTGTTTAAACTAATATTTCAAGCGTCTATTTGTTGGCGTCTGTTAAGGTGAAATTACACGGTTCACTTTTGGCTTTCAATTTGGATGAAGCAACCAAATTGATCCGTGTTAATTCATAAGTGAATCATTCAATGTCATTGAATGTTGTCGTTCAACGGCGTTGAAAGAATTGAACATGCTCAATATTTTCACTTTTAGCGTTCAATCTTCAACGGATGAATGTGAAATGAATGTGTAAACACAAGAATTGAACGATTCACTTTTACAGTCAGTAGTGCGCGCCCCAGTGTCGTATTTTTGGACAATACATACCTACCTACTACATAGCTACGAAATGATTTTCAAATGGAAGGAAGGACACACGCCTCTGTTCTTGGAACATTTTAAAAAGTATACGTGGTAAAAAATATACGACGGCGTTTCCTTAGCTTCTTTTATTAAATGATCACATAATATTGCAACTCCTAAACGTACGACCTCATTCGACGACATCTTTCGAAGAATATGTGTTGAACGGTTCATTTTCCAGATACCGTGTAAACAGCAACCCTTTCATTTCTGCTCCATTCAACCAAAGTGGTTCAATTTGGTTGAACCGTGTATTTTCGCCTTTAGTTGCCGTCATCAATATCGACCCTTAAATTTTTGTTTTATTCTGTTTTTAGTATTTGTTGTTAACAACAGAAATCCATCATCAGAGAAAACTTCAGGATCTAACTACAGCACAGACAAACGGTCAGCTGAGTCTTAGTAATGCCCTCATGTGCCGGAGTCGCGGTATACGTATGTCCCGCAACCACGGCAGGACTGTGGCCCTCATTATGCTGACGCTCCTCTTGCCTGCCCGGCGGCAGGGTTAGTGCACGCCGGGCCCGCTCTTACTCCAACCACTGTGCCCTCTGCTAAACAGAGGGACACGTGGTGGAGCGGTGTGACGGGACATTGGCATATGGGCAAGGAAACCCCTTACGGGGAGTTCTTGCCCGTACCCCGGGGCGCACCGTCCCGAGAAACTGGGCTTCCCCCCGGACGTATCCGGAAAGGAACTTCCAGTCCTCGGGCACTCTTGGAGATTTCCCGTCCTTAGCACCCCAGTGTACGGAACCCTAAAAAAGATTCAACTTGTAAAAAATTAATTAGCGTGACATTTAATGTAAAGTTCAGACACATTTAGATTATTATTCATTATTAAGTTCAAAGTTACACATTTGTAGTGTGTATGTTGAAGACACAGCTGGTGCATGCGTAATAAAAAGTATTAAAAAAATAAAAGAATAAAATACCAAATATTCCAGTATACTGACTTAAATTGGCTGCGATGGCATTAAATTAATGTTGCGCTACTGTCATTAAAAAAAAATACTTTTAACACGAAAATGCCATCGGTTGTAAACTTCTAATAAAAGATAGGGATGTGATTGTTTTTTTTTATCGAATAGGCTCCGAAACTACTAATTGGGGTATCATTGACAGTAGCGTAGTCAGAGAGTGTGACGGACCAGACCACTACCGAGCCGCCTCACAGCAAAACTAGGGCCTCACAGTGGAAGATTTAAACAAAAAATAAATTATCGACGATTACAAGTTTGTTCCCAGTTAATAAAGCAGTACAGTACCCTAAGCACGAATTTTCATTCTTTTACTTTACAGTATTTACAGCGTTTCTTGTATGGAAAAATGGAACAGCGCCTCTGGTGTGCGAAGCAGGAACTAATTTTTTCCTCAAAAATTGTCATTTTGTAATTGTCAAAGTTCCAGTTTACTAGTAGACGTAAGTCTCAAATACTGAAAATTCATGCTAAGGGTACTGATTCTTCTAAGTAAAGCTTTCAAAGTTTAAATTTAAGCCGACACTTTCAACTGAAAAAGCCAAAAACGCTACGTAAAGCATAAGTCGCCAATGATCACATTTTGTGGGCTACACGTGGTCAACGTTCGCTAATATAACTGTTTTCCATGTTTTTTTTTTTTGTAAATGTGTTTATTTTTTAATTAAAGAAATGCTTTCCAACTGCATAAAAGTGTTGCGACTGAATTTTTCATCTCCTATTTGCGTAAAAAAAAACCTTTTCCGGAAAGAATTTCTTTTGGAAAATACGCTTGCAAAAATTAACAACTTCTTAGAGAAACCGCCCCATGGTATATCAGTGCGATATTTCTATTCGTTTTAAGCTTAGAGTATTAAATTAATGATCTTGCTCTTTCTTTCAACAAATGCCTATTTGTTGGCTGTCTGAACACGAAAACAGTGATGATAATTTTTAAAACAGACAAATAGCAGCGTATGTCTCAAAGGTAAAAAGATTTAATACAAACCCCTAGGAAAACGTGTATAGGAAAACTTAAAAAAAAACTGAAACTGAAATCTTAATGACGTTGTCAAAGTTCATCACACAAAACAAAATTCGTATTCGTAAGTGATTGACAATGTCCGTTGTGACGAACAAAAATGTTAACTTTTAAAATAGACTACAAAATAAAAACAAAATTGGAGGAATTATGGATAAATAAACATTAAGACGTATTAAAAAACCAGTATTAGCAAAAGTCAAAACATAAAACTAAAATTAAGTAAATTACCTTGCCAATAAAAGACGATCGCCTTCTCATTAATTAATGTTTTTATTTATTTTATTCATAGATAATAATGACGACACTTTAAAACTTCATTATCCGTCAACTTTAAACATATAAATAAATAAATAATATTGGATATAAAGAAAACCAAAATGTTTTTTAAACCCCTATGGATTTTTTAAATTGTGTCCGTACCAGCGAACAACTCAATAAAGAAATTCGTTTGCATTGTCTTGAAAATTCTTCCTTTATACTTCCTGGCAAAATCTACTGAATCACGATATTATTATTATTTACCGTTATGTACCAAGTTAAAACTTTTAAAGGTTTCCTCGTAATAGGTTTATCATTACGCATTTAATTTTAACAATGTTTCAGAGTAGATTCAATATTTCTGAAAAGTTTGCTGGTAAACATTTTTCCTCAATGAAAGTTGCTATTCGTTTTGTTTTTTAACCAACTTCAAAAGGAGGTTCTCAATTCGGTCGGATTTTATTTTCTTACATGTACCGATACACTAATTACTCCGTGGCTTCTGATTCGAGTTCAGTTCATATTTTTTATAAAAAAATCATCTAATTTGCTCCGGCACTTTGTATGTTGTGAGCAGTTTTTTGCTTACTTCTATGTGGATGATGTAATTGACTTTCCTACGCGTTACAAAATTCTAGAGCACATGTAAAAATATTTTTAAAATAAAACAAGAATTTGCTTTGAATATCTGAACTGAAAAGGATAAATTAAAAGAAACTTAAAAACGTTCCGAACCTTACGAAGGGTTCCGATTCGGACGTACGGAACTGTGGCTGAGCAATTGGACACTGCTGCGCTGTGTGTCGCGAGTTCGATCCCCACACGGAACAAATATCTGTATGATCTGCAAGTAGATGTTCCGGATATGAGTGTTTGTGTGTGTATAATAACTAATATAAGAGTATAAACAATATTTTTAAGATATAAAGATAGCTTGTTGCACCTTGATAATAATTATTAGCATTAAAGCGTCTCCCAGGCTGCTCCACATCACCCTGTTCTACACCTTCCGTTGCATCCAGTCTGTCCCAGCCACCGTCTTAAGGTCGTCAGTTCATCTTACTAAGGTTGTTCCACACTACGCTTGTCGATACCCAGTCTCCACTCCTGGACCTGTAGCCGTATGTAACATTTCGTAGCGTTTTCGTTCGTTCCAGTTTCTAACGCTCAGAAATGTTTCATAGATTTTCAACTTAAGGCTCTGGGGTACAAAGTTGAAAATCTATACGAGCTTCGAGCGTTTACAATTATCGTTTGCGACTAATTGCGACATGCCCCCCTAGCCAATCACCTGGATACCAAAGTTGTAAGATATCGGAGACTTGCGTCGCCTAGTGCACGAAGGGACTTAGTCTTTTGCGGTATGGCAAAGATTTAACATTTGTTTTTTTTTGGGAAGTGACACTTCTGTAGGTACGTATTCTATGGTATGGGAGACGAAGAGTTTTCCACGCATCAAGCTATATGACATGCAATCGGAAAGGCCTATGTCCAGCAGTGGAGCGCTGTATGAGAATGATTATACTTTTAAGGTCGAAAAATCAAGAAAAGAAATTGACAAACTTGAACTCGATGATGATTTAAAGAAATCAGCTCATTTCGACCTCATATGCTATTTTTAACCGACTTCAAAAAAAGGAGGAGGTTATGAATTCGACTGTATTTTTTTTTTTATGTTTGTTACCTCATAACTTGCGACTGGGTGAACCGATTTTCATGATTCTTTTTTTATTCGAAAGCTGGTGCTTCCCGTGTGGTCCCATTGTCACCATTTTAGGATCTGATCATTGGATCTTGGTGAAATCGAGGGCAACCCTCAAATTTTATTAGCTGACACATATTTTTTCGCAAATCTTATGAAGTAATTCAAGTACTTGCGTATGGACATCATCATCTCATGTAGCTAAGCTGATGATGGAAGGTACAACTCCTCAAGTAAGAAATTATGTTTGTGTTCGCATATCTCCGGAACTACAAGTCCGATTTAAGCAATTCCTTTTTTGTTGTACTAAGTATCGTTCAACTTAGGGAATACTGCAAATCTCATCAAAATCGGTTCAGCAGTTTTTGAGATAGGGAATGAATGAAAGAGATGTTAACGATGTTATTACCGGTGCTACGGATTACAAAATTCTAGTGCACATGTAAGAAAATGATGTATTTGACAAGAATTTTGGTTGAATATTTAAACTAAAAGAGTAAAATAAAAACTTTTTCAAAAAAAATGTGACCGCCTTCAAAAACAACCACAAAAAAGAGTAAAATAACCTACAAAACTTTTCTTTCGGAAGTCGGTGGCAAAAGAGACAGTGAAATTAATAAAAAAGTCACCGACTTCCGAAAGAAAAGTTTTGTAGGTTATTTTACTCTTTTTTGTGGTTGTTTTTGAAGGCGGTCACATTTTTACTTCATGTCTCACTTTAATTTAATTTCGATTCGTGATCACAAAAACAGGCATTATAAACTAGCTTGATAATTTATGAAGCCTGTTTTTAACCTTTTTTTATTTGATAAATTATCAAGCTAGTTTATAATCTAATTAATTTTAGCACAACACCAAGAACGAGATTCATCTCAAACTGTAAACACTAATGTTTATGCTAAAAAGTTTTTTAAATCTTTATTTTACCTTCATCTTCCAGTGAAAATGTCAACCGTAACAGAAAAATATATCAACTTAAATAAAATGATTATTACTTAATTTTTTTCACAGCTTATAATCGGGGTTCTTGAAAGAGTATTTTTTTTTATTTCTCCATCACCTCTGGATGACTGGTAGAAAATGTCTCTGGAATTAAGTCCACCTATATATTCCTTTACGTTGCATGAAGTTAAAAAAAACCTTATATTGTGCTCCTTATTCCTTCTGGTATAACTTCATATGTTAGTCTCCTCCAAAAAAAGGGCAGATAGGATGCTGTTATATATAAGCTCCCACTTTAAATCATTAATATGATTTCAAGTAGTGATAAATAAAGTAGTAGTGAAATAGTGTAAATTCATTCTCCGGGACACGTCGAGCTTCATTGTCTCGGCGCTTTTCTGGTGGTTGCCACTGTTGATTCTGGCTCTCTGGAGTTGCAGTGGTTTAGAAATAGTGTGGTGGGTTTGTCCCAAATGAAAAAAAAAATCATCCTCAAGCCATATTTATTTTTGGAGGTGGCCTGAATGCATTCACAATAGAGCTACTAGGTATTTATTTTCTGTCTATCTCCTTCTTTCAAACTGGGTAACGAAGTTCAGAATACCAGATGCCGTACCTACAAAATAAACAAGTGAAGCATTGTATCTTTTTTACATGACTGCCCAAAAAGGAGTGTTACCTACGAAAATTACGAACCTAAACTTTGTATGGAAAATGAGGCCTTAATTTTCATAATTAGTAACTTTATATTTAAAGGTGCTGTAGCCGAATTTCGTCCATTTCTTGGCGTTGGCGACCATTAGTCATTTTAATTAATGCAATGGTTAGAAGATGCTATATTTAAAATCACGCCCCCTAACGAGAACAGAATAAACTAAATCAGAATGTAGAAAATAGGACCGACAAACGGAGGCTGCGAGTCGTGACTTGAAGCTGTTGTGTTGCTACGAAGAAGTCCGTTGGAGCCTCTCACTATGTTAGTTCTAGGTTTTCGCGATAGATGTCGCTGTACCTACATTCAAATAAAAAATGAAGGTGACTATACAATTTTGCTAAGTTGTTGACTATACAATTTTGCTAAGTTGTTGATGTGTTTTGGTATAATTTATTTTAAGAAACTAGTTTTCTCATCCTCATGAAACATTAAACATAGAAAAAGAGAGTCATCATTAAGTACCTTTCATGTAAAACTACTATTTTCTAAACTAAAACAAATATTCTAATGGCACATTGTTTCGCATATTTCTTGTGAGAAAATATGTAGCATTAGCATAGCATTTTATCCTTCTACTGTTCTATCTAGATTGGCATGGGAATATAAAACAAAGAATGGGTCTATGATATTTTAAGTGCATCATATACCATATTTGAAGTCATTGTGTAAAACTATGTAAGACTTTCTTTATAGAGCCTCAGAGGTGATGTCATCGTTTTACATACGCCAAAGACGCCATTGCTAAATTTTAATTCCGGATCGTGTTCTCAAGCATCGAGCATGATGATCCAGCGTGGTGGCCCAGTAGTTGGAATCCAATCAGGCGCATTACTTAGAGCAATTTATTTCATCACCACAGGTTTCAAAACGATAAAGGAAAACATCGTAAGGAAACAGGAACGTCTCAGAACCAAAAAAATTCGAAGCCATATCCATATAATTAATATCATCTACCTGCCAACCCGTATTAGGCCCGGAAGTAGGAGTACAGAAAGAGCCCAGTCTCTGAAAGGAGGCCTGTGTCCCAGCAATGGGAACGTTATAGACCGATTATGCCCTCATCGTTCTTCAGGAAAGTTCGTGTCCACTCCAAAATGATTAATATTTCTAGATTTTAACCTCCTTTTTTGAAACATTAGCGAAACTTCACATAAATCAAAATGTGTACTAAGATTCTTACACACCGACAGACGGCATTATTTCAGGTAGCTACTTACAGCCTGAAATCATTACAGAAAGTAAGTGAGGTTTAATGTAGTTAGCTTACTTGGTCATTTTTTTTTTCGTACCAATATTTTTTCTTTTGTTTATTTGCATTTAACTCTGTTGTCATTATTACTTTAATCAAAACCTTTGATACCAAAATCAGAGACATCAAAATGTTGAAACATTACTTATTAGGAAGAAACAATCAGCATCTACCATAACAAACTGGGTTTTTTTTTCTATTGTCTTTAGGCCAAGCATTGTTTGTTTTAAAATTTAATGAATGGTTATCAAAACTATCAATATTTTCCTCAATCAAGCCTACAAAAAAACCCGTGGGTCACCGGGTGTGTGGAGTTTGAAAGGAATCCTTGACAGGAACCTTAGGGAAGCCCAGAGTTACGTGGCGACTGGACGCAATCTGGGTCATCGATTAAATTTGCACACAGAAATCCGTGAGTCGTGTTACACCTACATTTTTATGAGTTCACTGCTATGGTATGCGTGTCAGAACATTTGAAAATTATGGCTAGAAACCGTTGTGCTTATGTTTTAATAAATAATTACAAAAACGTTATTGTAATGATTTTAACTAGGTTTTAATTTTATTGTATGTTGTTATTTAAGCTATGAGTACCAGTTAAGTTCATTGTAATGGTCTACGCGTCATACATATAAGAAAATCGTGAGTGTCACAGTTGCTCACAAACGAACAACAGTTGCACAAGTCTTTACGCAATCTAGTCTGTGCATGCAATGAGTATTATAAAATCACAATTCTTATTTAACAAAACTGCATTGTTAGGGCGCTATCTGATAGCCTACATAAGGTTATTAAATTCCAAGTCAAAGATCCTATTTATAGCAGTTATAACTAAGATTTCTAGTTCATCAATCTGCTGATGATTTACTATTTAAGAAAATCTTCTTCTTCAACGTAAACTCATGTAGATAAAAAATATGGTTAGTAAAACTTTTCCAAAACAAATTATCATTGCGACTCCAGTCATTCTTTGTTCGATATAAAAAAGGTTCGTCTTGGCCTTGTGCGAAGCACGTTGCAATATCGAAGCGCAATTCGGAAAACCCGCGTCTTGCAATGCGAGTTCCCAGTAATTTACCAAAACATTTAATATTTCATGAGTAACTTTGTAACTTGATTAGCTACTTAAAATAATTGTTTGGAAAAACCTAGCATTTATTAGAATGCTGTTATGCAGTTTACAACTGTAATTAATTTAAGTTTTACTACATAATCTGGCCATGGTCATAAAGGAAGTTTTCATTGCATTTAAACGAGGAGTGTCAGTAGTTAAATAATCCAAATTCAACTATCCAAGTAACTCTAGCAAAAACCCATGTAAAACACCCAAATTATTCGAAAAAATTAAGTTCAAATGAAACACAAGTACCTAAATTAAAATGAATATGGTAATTTCAAGTCATGACAAAACTAACCTCAACTGCACGTGTACAATCTCTAGCTGATGAAAAAACCTAAACGAAAAAAAAAGAAATAGATTGGAAGTCGGAACTAAAAGAAGACGCAACAGCCCAAAGTCATTGATCTTGGTTACGTAACTCTGAGCCAATTGCAGTCGGAGATGCCATAAAAAATGTAAACAGTTGTACTGAGGACTGGACGCTTCCGTACATAGTGACGTCATAGGTTCAACGTCCTCAACGTGGTAAATAAGGGCTCGTACACACAGAGCATCCGAATTACACGATCATTTTTTAACGGATCTGTCAATACTGCTGGTGGTGATACTCATACTGCATTTACAGTACCGTTTTTACGGGTCTCTCGCTACAGAAGGATGTTAATTTGACGAATCCGTATTTTCTACCAACTCATACAACAACATACGTCATCGCCGAGTAAAAACGTATACAATAAACCGATCTTGTATAACGGACTGCTGTTCACCGGATCAGAGATCTTATCATGACTTTTCCGTTTTTGTAAAGTAAACTGGAACTTTTAACTTTGACGTTAATTTGAAGAAAAAAAATTGTTCCTCATAAGATAGTATAGTATCCTAGAGGTGCTGTTTAGTACTCTGTAAATAAATATAGAAATCTTGTAGGCTTGTAGGCTTCAGTATTTTTACTAAATCTGTAATACCACAGTCTAGAAATCATACACTGTCATGTGTGTGAAATGTCATGTTTGACATACGTCACTGCCGAATAAAAACGTATAAGCGGATCTGTAAACCAGACCACAGTGTGAACGAGCACTTAGATATCTGTTGCCTAGTTTGATTGATTGTTGTAGTAATACCTCTCTTTTTATTTTAATTACGCACACACGTCATTACGACGACGAGTAGCGAGAGCTCACGGCATTTCTTCGTCATTTCATACATGTTTATATAGATTGTATAGCAAGAAATGAATCACCATGTAGCTATTATTTACTACTAACGAGGTTCTGCTTACTTTTGTATACTTTCATTAGAAATGAAGCAGCTGTTGAGATTTATTTTTTGTTTTACTTTTTTTACTTACTTTGTTATATCATAATAATTCGGTTCTCACACGTCAAGTGTCCGCTGCAATTGAAACGGTGCCGAAATATTAGATAGTGCAAACAAATAGTATACACAGCCCCGGAATACGATTTTTTCGAACCGGGGCAAAAACTTGATAGAGGCGCCCCCTCTCTTCAGTGTTTGAGAAAAACTAACAAATGAATAGCATTTTAAATATATAGTCCGGTCAATTTAGACAAAAAAATGTGAGTGAAATTACATAAAGTCCCAGCAAGCTGAATTTTTGTGAAGTTGTTCAAAACATAATTATAAACAATTTCTAGAAGTTCCCCATCATTCCCCTGTAAGGAAAAAAAAATATTCAAGGTCAAAGGTAAAAAAAATGAGTTTTTCGCGATTTTCAGCAAAACGGTAAGTTTTATCATACAAGTACCTCAGACAAAAATTGTAGATCATAAAATTATCTATAAAAATGTGTCAATACTTTTTTTCTTACGAGCCACCGTTTCAGAGATATAACGATTCAAAAAGTTATAAAAGTTGTTATCGTCATATGCATCTAATGAGGTAGTGTACTTAGCGCGTTTTTTTTAACGTGGTTTCCCCAGTAGGCCTACTCCACGGGTCAGTTGTGATCCTGTTTATTGTAAAACTATTGCAAAATGACGGAAATGTTCAAAGATTGGGAAAGATAAAAGCGATGTAAATGAAAAAAAAGTGTTGAAGTTTATTCGTCTCATTCGTAAGTTTCAAATTCTTGTTCTTCTTCTCGATCTTCTTCTCCTGCTTCTTCATCATCTTCATTTTGGATGCAAGTAAATTGAACACAGGGACAGGCACGCTTTTATCTTTCCCAATCTTTGAAATTTTCCGTTATTTTGCAATAGTTTTACAATAAACAGGATCACAACTGACCCGTGGAGTAGGCCTACTGGGGAAACCACGTTAAAAAAAACGCGCTAAGTACACTACCTCATTAGATGCTTATGACGATAACAACTTTTATAACTTTTTGAATCGTTATATCTCTGAAACGGTGGCTCGTAAGAAAAAAAGTATTGACACATTTTTATAGATAATTTTATGATCTACAATTTTTGTCTGAGGTACTTGTATGATAAAACTTACCGTTTTGCTGAAAATCGCGAAAAACTCATTTTTTTTACCTTTGACCTTGAATATTTTTTTTTCCTTACAGGGGAATGATGGGGAACTTTTAGACATTGTTTATAATTATGTTTTGAACAACTTCACAGAAATTCAGCTTGCTGGGACTTTATGTAACCTCGAATGTCTAAATTGACCGGACTAATATGTATAACCAGGAAAGACTACAACTTTTCAAGGCGTGTTTTCTTTTCTGCGAAAGAATCTATTGTCTCAAGGATTTGGCGCTCCCATGAAACTGTCACCGGGGCAAGTCCCCGGTTTGCCCCCCCTTAGATCCGGGGCTTAGTATACAATATGATAAATTCTAAATATACGCAATAGTCTTATAATTATAGTGGCCATTTAACGTTATAATTATGTTTGTAAGCCACCTGCCGACATATAATTCCATTTTTCTGAATACATCACACGTTACCTAACAACTTAAATGTTTTCTGCCAAAATTGGTCACATTAACTAAACCTCTTATTATGTAAATAATTCCAATTACGGTCATTTAGTTGCACTAGAAGTTAGATTTATTTATTGCCAATTTAGCGTGTCAGTTACGTGTTCATATTATATGAAATAAACACAGGCAATCTCACGTGATAAATGCATAAAAAACATACCTTTATAAAATTATAGTATATACCTATAGAATTATTGCAATTTCATACATATTATTGAGGTAAATTGTATACCTACAATCTTTGTTATATGTATGTATATTTAATGTTCATTCGTGCTAAAAAATATAATGACAAAACGGAATTAAGAATGTAATTTTGAAAGTTTTCATTCATAGAATTTCGCAGTCACCACTCATTATTAATTTTAATGTAATACAAAATAAGACTACGCACACAAATACATAAATATTACTATTTTATGGCATACTGGCACACACATATGAATATTTTTACATAATAATTATAATGTTCGCGATGACTCATTCCTCTTTCTCAACTCTTCTGAGTAAACTGTTATTTCTGATCACATCCTCAACTGTTTCAGGCCAAGGACAGCTGTTACATATGAATGATTGCAATAAATAACTTCCAAGAAAAATACAGAAATACACAAGAATATTTACATACATAAACATTTTTCAGTTATAATTGAAGGTCAGGAAGTTGAGACGTACAAAAAGGAAATAATTTAAAAGAAATATGTTTTTCTTGAAAAACGGATCTTCTATCAATACTTGAGTACAGTGGAATAACCCGAACCAATGTAATAAAATACAATTATTTTTAATTATTTGGGACAGGGTATTTCACATATCCAGGATGGATCAGGCAAGATGTGTCAGAAACGTCACTGCCGCCTGATGTCTTGATCCTCATCGTTCCCTAGGCAGGCTGAAAGACGCCAGTGTGACGAATTGGATTCGTTACTGACTGATTGGATGGAGAGAACAAAAGACAGTTGGAAACTTGGAAAACACAGGCTAATTGAAAAAAATCGTAACGCCACAATTTATCTTCTTTATCTGGTATTTCATAATATACATAATGTTTCTGGTGAGCTAAAATACTTAATATTAGTGCTAAATTACGACACACTTCCTAAGACACTAAGACATGATCTACTTTCAAATGCAGATGACATTTCACGATACATCAGCATCTCAACCACACTGGAGTACCAACAGTAGTACCTACTAACATTATTTGGCAACAAATCACACGCAAGTTCATTCAATGGAGCATTGGAGTCATAGAAATGGTTCAGCGAACTCTTGCGCAAGTGTTGTGGCAGCGTCAGCGTGCAAGTCCGGCTCGCACGCCGCTGGAAAGCCCCTCTTGTGCAAGCCGCTGGTGCACAAATGCACAGTGATGAAAAAATCAAATCCTGTTTCTAATTAGAAACATATTTTACAACAGAATAACTTTTAAAGTAAAGGCGTTTATACGAATAATCGTAGTAAACATTCAAACATAGAACCTATTACGTAAATGATTATTACTCTTATAATTACGTCGTTAAAATCTTCATTGTATGACAAAGTATTAATCATACTGTTTGAGCGAGACACTGCACTGTTTTGCGTCAAAATCAAAACAAACAAAGTCATATACGTACCTACGTAAAGAGTAGGGATTAATACTTCCAAGCAAATCCTATTATGGCTCATGAGCATTCATCACTTACATCACAAACTAAGCACAATGGACGACAAATCGCATTAACTTAGCGTTGCATAACAGATGCATTTTAATGATATGAACATTATGCCAATATACAGTGTGTCCGGGCACGAGTTAGCGATATTTGAATAGGATATTCTAGGCTCATTTTCATCGACAAAAATGCTTTAAAAAAAATTCTTACTCCAAAACTTCGCGAATGGCAACCATTTAAATTTTTTGATCTGTAGAACTGGGGTGTGTACAATAAAATGCAAATATCTTTGAATCCAAGAGACCTACATTCATGCAAATGACTTTATTGCAAAGTTAAATGTTGAGGCATATCAAAAACTTACGAAAGTTTTCTAAATAATATGTAAAAATAACCAAAAAACATGGGCAAACACGAAATTGTACACAAAAATTACTGAATAATTTCACATTTTTAACTCTAGCTCGATAAGTACCCCTGAATTTTGTTGGTTTTTGTTGTGTATTTGAGTCAGGCTATAAAACGATATCAAAATTATCACTCTACATTAAGCATCTTAGGAGTTATTCTCACTTGAACATCACCCTTCCTTAGCGCATGTACCCCAATATTACAGGTGTCGCATTCTTTGGGTGAGCTAAATCGTTCCAACGAATATTTATGAGCTGGAATTATTGACCACAATGTAAATGATCCCCATGTAACCATCTTTAAACTCAAATAGTACAGTTTCTTGGATTTATTACTGTGGGGCGAGACGGAAGGGTGATGTTCAAATGAGAATAACTCCTAAGATACTTAACGTAGAGTGATAATTTTGATATCATTTTATAGCCTGACTCAAACAGTTTTAATTTAATGCAAAAATTCAAGCAAAATTCAGGGGTACTCATCGAGCTAGAGTTAAAAATGTGAAATTATTCAGTCATTTTTGTGTACAATTTCGTGTTTGCCCATGTTTTTTGGTTATTTTTACATATTATTTAGAAAATTTTCGTAAGTTTTTCATATGCCTCAACATTTAACTTTGCAATAAAGTCGTTTGCATGAATGTAGGTCTCTTAGATTCAAAGATATTTGCATTTTATTGTACACACCCCAGTTCTACAGATCAAAAAATTTAAATGGTTGCCATTCGCGAAGTTTTGGAGTAAGAATTTTTTTTAAAGCATTTTTGTCGATGAAAATGAGCCTAGAATATCCTATTCAAATATCGCTAACTCGTGCCCGGACACACTGTATAGGTACTAGGTACGTGTGACGCGTTGATGTCTTTCGTACTGACATTATGATGGCATAATCTTTTGTTTAAAATATAATGTAACTATGCTATGGCTTCACTCGGAAGTGGGAGCTAAGCAATAAATTAAATGTTATTATTTAATTTTGATTGTTATCCCTTTAATTAGTATGATGGGCCTATTAAAGAATATTTTACCTAAGCTATCCATCTGTTTACGCCCGAAATTAATATTCTATCAATCAAAATATCGTGCCGTGTTTTGGATGACTGCTTCTGATTGGACACAATTTTTGTTTACAATAATTGTTACAAGCAAAAATCCAACCTAAGATAGCAACTCTATTCATTTTCATAGCATCTATCCATTTTATTTAACCCAACATTTTCGTCTATCAAGTGCAGATTTTTTGGCTGAGGGACTGATTGTTGCAAATGTCTAATTCCATTATTGTTTTCAAAGAGTGGTAGACAGTCTTACGTGATGTCATTAATTACATAACCAGCTTTTAAGATTACCAATGTTGGATCACAGTTAGAACAGTCCTCATCCATGCTAGAGGAAGCGGGCCATAATCCATCACACGGGCTTTGTAAACGGCGCGTACTGTTCCACACGCGCCTTCAAAACCTGTCTAGCAATCTGCCGGGGTCGCGAGATTATTTTATCAGGTAACTTTGGCCCTGGAAAGTAAAGGGCTATTGTAGGACAACCTAGATTTTAGTAAGTATGTGTCTGACAGTCCCTTTCTTCTTTGTGTAGGTGGGAGGACTCATTTGATGATTTAACACAATATCAAAACAGGTCTAGTACAGGTTGGTGGATGTGGATGTTCCATATGATCGATTTTAGGTTCTAAACCTTTTATTTGTTTCCCTATTTCATCTATTTCCACACCAACTTTTACTAGTTATTGGAACCAATATGGAAAACTTTATGAAGTTGGATTACATTAAGTTTAAAAGCCTACTTATCATGTAAATGTTTTAGGCAATATACTTGCAAAACTGCGAATAGAAGTTACTGGGTCATCGTGCCTTATTAGAAAACTATGGTCCTGAGAAAGTGGCTTATTATCTTGATATGGAAGGGTGAGCTCCAACCATGTGGGTGGTTTAATGTCTGGTTACGTAACAATAGATTGGTACGTTGTTTATATATGACAACAGACGGTTGTTTATATACAAAAGAACCAAATGAATTTCAGCAGATCCAAATACAAGTTGTAATCCGATCAAAATGTCTCGATTAGTAACATTTTCATACTAGCCCATTCTACGTATTTTCACCCACTGTGCCGGCTAATGTTAATCGTAGCGTGATTTTATATAGCCTGTAGCCTTCCTCGATAAATGAATTATTCTATGCAAAAAGTTTTTTCATTTCAAACCAGTAGTTCCTGAGATTAGCCCGTTCAACCAAACAAACTCTTTAGCTTTATTATATTTGTATAGAAGTATCTTTACAGTCCATATTACAAATGTTGAACTCGTGGTTATCTGCTGTCACTATTCATTATACCTATATTAGACAATATCACATAATTAAAGGAAACGGAAGTCTTTATATTTTCAATTGTAGGTATTGTTTAGTTAGAATAATGTGGTCGACATTGAATTGACATGAAATTGTTTTGGTTACTTTCAGGTAATCATCTTATTGTATTTTTAAAATAATGAGAGTCTTCTTTTACTAAACAAATTCATACACTAATAAAAAGTGAATGCCAGTAGTGCTAGTTGCTTTGGATATGTTTGCTTCAAACATTGTACACCACCTTATCTGCTGTACTTGGCATAAATCCAAGACTAGTTCACGAAGAGATAACAAGTATTTGTGATGTCTGTCCTGACCAACCTAGCATGAACTCAAACCTTAACAATTTCCTTATGTTCACAAGAATAATATAAGTGCAGTGCACGATACCCTTTTCGTAGTACACACACTCAAATGAGGCCAAATTAATTTCTCAACACTTCATTTACCATTAGCCTATAACTTACATGTAAGTTAACATCCACTGCATGTATCAAACGTATGACACAAGTTACTTAATGTCAGTATTCAGTTAACGTTAACAATACAGATCCGCTAAGACGACCTCAAAAACCCAAATTGCCAAACATCTACTCGGAACATGAATGAACTAAGGGTTGATCAATGTTATGGCTGACGTCATAGCCTCTACCCAGATACCTTTACGACAGAGGTTTAGCGACCAGATGGAAGTAATTTCGGTCGGTGAGTTCTTGGTCTGGGGTTTAGTGGTAGGAGGCTGCGCCGATCGTCTTACAAAATCGGCCCGCGTGCATCTTTGCGTTGGTCGAAGTATAAAGCAACGTAGTGGTAGAAGTGGCAGTCATTCGGACGCAGACAGTGCGCCGGTAAACTTGTGAAAAGTTAATTATTTTAAATAGTTTTAGTGACAAACAAGGAGTGAAGAACTCAAAAGTAAGTTTAGTGATTATAAAGTTCTGGTTCGACGGTTACATCACAGGATTTGCGGTGACGGAAACGAGGTTTATCTTTTGCGGCACAATTACATTCTCGTTACAGAATTTCTCTTTCAATATCCGACAGAGAAAAGCAACTACAGCTGCGTCTACATTCATTACGCAGAAATGCTGTAACTTAGATATTAGCATCGTAACGATTAAATTTGAAGTGCGAACATAACAGTGATTTAACACAACAATGCAATGTTTGTTTATGATATCATGAATTCGGTTAGTGAATCGATCACCAATATGGTAATTAATTAATACTTATATTAAAAAACAACTAATTGAAAATTCAGAACATTGCCAAATGAATAACTTTTGTAGCTGTTTGTGACAAAACAATACTGCTCTAATTTACAAGATTTGCATACAATAAGAGTAAGCAGTTTCCCAAGTAAATGATCCTCGCGTAAACTTTCACTTTCCGGTCGGTAGTTTTGCGCCCGCGCCGGTCTCAACCACAACATCAGGAATATGTAAATCGTTGCATAATAACACAACCATGCCGCACTTAGGATGGCTTATTAAATTTCCGCAAATTCGTAATTTTTAACTGAGTTATTCTCCTTTTAGTTATAGTTTAATACGATCAATTTGCACTTCCGTTCAACAGGAACTTTGTCTCAGTGACGATTGAATAGACGATTGTCATCACGACGGATAGATTTACTTTGCACGTTAACATTTTTAAGTGTAAACATCAGACTTGAAATAATAATAATCAGAGGAAAACTCAATATTAATTTAATGTTAATATTGTATTTCATTACCTTACACAAACGTGTGCAGGATCACGATGCGCACGCGCAATACTTTCAAACAATCTAGCATCAGATCACACGCTTTTCAAAATACTTTTCTCTTATGTTTTCTCTGTCATGTGTGAATACGCTCTACTAAGTGCGTAATCTTAATAAATACGGAAATATAAAAATGCGAATATTTGCCTGACTATGTTGTAACGCATTGCATTAAAAATAAACAAGATGGAAAAATATAGGAAGTGATGTAATGATTATCGACAGTTACCGAATTTGTGCCGCATTGGCCGAGACGCACGCGGCAAGCCAACGAGCTTCTTGTGCCAGTTTTGTCGACATCACGACACTGACACCAATAAATTTGGCTTTCTTTCATAACATAAGACAAAAGCTGACCTCGAAAACGTCATAGGTTACCTATATGCTGTGCCAACAAATGAGTTAATCATTTGTTGGCACAGCATATAGGTATCTTTGAATTATAATAAGTCGATATAATTACCTAGTTATCTCTTTTCACAGATCGATGATGATGCTCATTTATTCAAGGTTTCTCATTAATTTAGCTAAACAAAACAGATAGTCTCATTTATGTTAGTTTACAAAACACGGTAGTTATTACCGAACCATGATACGTAGATCCGTAGATACTTAGTTCGCTCTGTATACATTATGTGAGAGTGCTTTCGCGGCCCCACACCTTCCAGTGACCGCACAGAACCGCGCAGTGCCGCAGCCACAACACGGCTGACGTTATGGAGCCTTACATAACTACAGACTGTCTGCGAAAGTAAAAGTGTTTCATCGCTCTCAGTTTCGAAACAATGACATGCTTTACAAAATAAGGATCAAATGACATCAGCGTTTTGATCATATTATTTGTTTTCTTACAGAACATGCGGTGGACAACAGTTACCTTCTTATTGCTATCAATAATATTTTCAAATACGAAAGCGGAATGGTCATGGGGTGGAGACAAGGATGCCAAGCCTGCTGAGCAACCAGAGCAAAAACCGTCAGGCTTGCTAGAAGGTGAACAGTTACCCGAAGCACAACAGAAGAACTTTGAATCAAACAGCACAGTTCTTGATGACATTGTTGACGAATTGGTGAGCAGCAAACAAGGCAGAAGTCTGGGTGGCTTCGACGACGTGTACAGCGATCCCACGATCAAAGGCGCCTTGGACGCAGGAGATGACGCTGAAGCTAGGAACCTGATCAAAGGAAGATTGTGTACTCTTGGTCTCATACAAGTACGTATCTTTAAATTTAATTATGCTCTTATTGCATCAAAGACAATGTCAAATCTTTCATACATCAAACTAAACATTATTGATCTAATGTTACTCAATTTAATTATTTCAGTGTGAGGATGAAGACTCCCAAGAAAAACGCACTTACTTATCACCCGATGAAGTAATTTACGCCCAACCCGTCGACATCAAGCCCGTTGGTAATCCGATTCCATCAATTCAGGTTCGCGGTCCTCCGAGATCTTACGGCCCACCTCGGCCTATGCCTTACCCACCACGTCCCCAGAAACCGTACCCACCTAAGAGAATCGGATATGGTGGCAATGTCAGACCTGGTTTCTCGGAAAAATATGGCGTTGCTGGCGGTAATTTCCAATTCTCTCAAAGCAATGCTCAATACAATGCACACGAATCTAACTTTGTCACCAAATCACCCATTTACCACGAAGCGACCCAAGGACCTTATGTTTATGAGAACACTAAACCTTCTTACAACAAAGGATCGTCTGCGCATTCCGGAACTAAAACAGATTCCGTTGTACAACAACATATCCACCATCATTACGTGCACGATGCTGACAACAAAGACCCCAAAGTTATCATTAAACCAGTAGCTATCCCTGTAGGATCTATCGGTCAGTTGAACTCACAGAGTAGCTTTGGATCACATCAGTCACAATCCTCTGATATCTTAACAGCTGGGGGTGGTGACTTCAGTGGCGATTTCGCATCCGGTGGTTTCAAGCCCATGTCCGGTGGATTTTTAGATTCCAAGCCTATCTATGAATCTGATACAATTTACGGATCTCAATACGGTCACAACTCTAACAAAGTTGGTCACAATGGTAACATCTTAAGCCAAGGCCTGCCTAATCAATATCAGAACAACGCTTTCGAAGACCAAAAGTATGGAAACAGCCTCGGTAACTATGCTTCCCAGAACTCAGAATTTTACAAAAAAGAATTACACGTCGGAGGATCTCAAAACAATCTTTACAATCAAGGACCAGCAACTTTTGCGCAAAACTCATTTGCTCAAAACGCATTTGGTGAAAATTATCATGAATCCAAAGCACAAGGATTTGATTGTGTATGTGTACACTATGATCAGTGCCCAAGCCAAGAAGTGATTGGACGCAGGGATGACTTGTACTTACCTATTGACCCGCGTAACAAAGGCAGTGAAATTGTAGCGCTAACTGAAGAACAATTAGACAGCTTGAACAAAACTGATGTGACTTTATCAGCTGCAAGCTCGCAAAACGCTACGGAAGAAAAGAAGGTGACCAAACGTGAAACCCACGGAGATATTCCAGAAGAAACTGAAAAAGAAGCTGAACCGGTAAGCATTGAAAAACCTAAGTCATACCTACATTCTTTAAAAATTCATCACAAGTCAAGCTTTTTTCCAAAATCATCTTAACATTTACCTCTCCTCTTCTTATTCTCAGCACTTAACCATAGGAATCTTTAAAAGTAAATATTGACGTGATATTTATAATTCTCATCTAAAAACCTGGGGTAACATTGTTACAATTAAATTACATGACATATGATAATTATATACGGAAATCGTACGTAACAGGTACAAAAGATATACTAAACAATGGGCACTGACACATTTCTAACATTACATTAAATAAAATAGTTTCATTTATTGATATAAGTAAATATCACTGCAGCGCTTCCGTCGATTGCCTGGCTTCAGCGATCATGGCGGTATTGACTACAAACATGTGCAGCCCACGTTTGGTATCTCTTTTGCCTTGCCTCCTAGTGCCCCTGATGCTTCCAGTCACTTAAATCACCACCTTTATAAATCCAAACTCGGTCCTTTCGGTCGCTCTGTGATGGCAGGCGGTATTAATCTAGGAGTAGCCATAGTTAATCCACTGCTTTCTCTACAAGTAATGAAAAATGAAGATGGCGAAAAGGTTTATCAACCTCTCATACATTTTCATGTTACACCAAGCCAAGAGAAACTCAGGAAAGTTACTCAACTCTTCGATGATAAAAAGGCATTTCTCCTAAATAAACATCATCATTACCACCACGCCGCAACGTACCCTATTCCTCCGATTTATCCCGTCCATCCCGCATATCCTCCTCAGTCATATTATCCACACTATGGACACCCTCACCATTATAATGGACCACCCCATCACCATCATCACTATAATGGACCTCCCCACCATCTACCACACTACGAAGGACCTCCTCATCATCCACCTCATTACGATGGCCCTCCATCTCACTCGTCGTATGACGAACCTCATGTTTACTCTCCAAATTACGCAGATTACGAGCCAAGTCATTACAAAGAACATGATCATGCTATCCACGACCCTTCAGGTTTTGATGATTATTATGATGATCATGGTAGATTTGATGGTGGTGAGGATTATCCCCAAGTCCAACATAGAAGTTCTAATATTTACGATAGATCCGAAAACGTTACTGTTGGTACTGACTTGGGTACTCACACGAACCGGTCCGTATATTCCCGCTCCTATGACTATCCTTCGACCACTCCTCGGGCAAATCGGGGATACCAAACATTCCGATTTCCTGACACGCGAAAGAAGAGGGAAATTGATATAGAAAATATGTCCGTAACTGTACAAGAGGTAATTCATGCACTATTCTTATATATCTTCTATGCACCGCGATAGCAAAATTGGCTTGTAAATGTTTCCTTCGTTGTATATTTTGTTCACGTTTGAAGCAATCGCTTTAAGTGGCGACAAAAAATACCGCAATATAATATTTCTATGTTTTCTTCTTTCTGTTCTTTAGCGTCAAGGATATTTCGGCCGCCCTCCAGTCCAGCAGTGCAGACAAAACCAAGTGTGCTGCCGTCGTCCTCTGCGACCTCAGGCTGCCAACAAAGGACAGTGCGGCATCAGACACTCTCAGGGCATCAATGGCAGGGTCAAAACTCCCTCTTATGTTGATGGAGAAAGTGAATTCGGAGAGTACCCATGGCAAACAGCTATTTTAAAGAAGGACCCCAAAGAATCTGTTTACGTCTGCGGAGGAACACTCATTGATGGCCTTCATATTATGACTGCCGCTCACTGTGTGAAATCGTAAGTTTTTCAAACATTATTTGAATTTTATAAATAATAAACGCGTAGCGAATTTTCAAAAATTTTCTTTGGAAAGAAAAATTCGAACCACGGTCACCTGCAGACGTTAGAAATGGAATGAAGAATTCGCCGCGGCAGGTAAGATCCTCGGTGGCTCGGTTGGAAATGAGCGTCGGATGTGCTGAATCCGGAGGTCGCAGGTTCGAATCCTGCCCGTGGTTCGAAATTTTCTTTCCAAAGAAAATCTTTGATAATTTGAATTTATTGAAACACGTAGTACACATTTTATATGAATTATCAAGTATCTAAAAGACTAGATGAACATTACCAACAATTAAAATTAACTTTCCTTATTTCAGATACAAAGGCTTCGAGTTAAGAGTGCGCCTCGGTGAATGGGACGTGAACCGCGACGTTGAATTCTATCCGTACGTTGAGAGAGACATTGTTTCTGTCCACGTTCATCCTCTGTATTACGCCGGCACTTTAGATAACGATCTCGCCATCTTGAAGATGGACCACCCTGTCGAATGGACCAAATACCCGCACATCAGTCCCGCTTGTCTACCTGACAAGTACTCAGACTACGCTGGACAAAGGTGCTGGACAACTGGATGGGGCAAGGATGCCTTCGGAGATAACGGAAAGTATCAGAACATCCTGAAAGAAGTTGATGTGCCTATTCTATCACATGGCCAGTGCCAACAGCAGCTGAGACAGACACGCTTGGGCTACAACTACGAACTGAACCCAGGCTTCCTTTGCGCTGGAGGTGAGGATGGCAAGGACGCGTGCAAGGGAGACGGTGGTGGTCCCCTGGTGTGCGAGCGCAGCGGCACGTGGCAGATCGTAGGAGTGGTGTCGTGGGGCATCGGTTGTGGCCAACCCGGAGTGCCCGGAGTCTACGTTAAGGTTGCGCAGTACTTAGACTGGATCTCGCAGGTCACGGGGAAGTTCTCGCCTTATTAAAAAGGATGCTTTAATCATCGAAAATGATATTTAGAAGTGGTCATCGCCTAATCTGTATAAGTATCTTATATTTATTTTAGGATCTAGATGTACTTATTTAATATTTATTACTTTTAGGCTTTGGATGGTAATATCCAGAGCATCCGAGTAATTGCGTATGCAGATTTTTATATTTAAAAAATAAATTGTACGAATAAGAAATCACGTTTTTGTATTATTTCTCCTTCATAAAGTTTAAATAGGTATGCAAACTTTTTCAAAAAAAACATTCTGGCAAAAAAACTTATTGTCAACCAAGGCAACATAGGTGACAAAATAAAACTCAGTTCAGTGTGATTTTGTAAAATACTGCTATGACTGCCCGAGGAAAAACCAAAGGAAATGTATCAAAGTTCAATAAGGTCGCTGACCAAAATGATGCAGCAGGTTTCACTTTACCTGACAGCCTTCCATGTTCCGAAGTTGATTTCCCGGTCCTTATTAGAAGAAGACCTAGAGCGAGTTGGAAAGACATCGTCGAAGAGCACGATAATTGGAAAAAACAATTAGATGTGTATCAGGAGAGCAAACAAGTAGCCATGCCTAAACCACCTTTCCATAGTAAGTTCAGTTACAAATGGCTGAGAGGACTTTCTGAGCGTTAACTGACTGTAAAGTAGAAGCGAAAATACAGTTATTTTTAGAGTAATTCTGGGAAATAATCAATTAGAATTTTATTTTAATGTTATTAGGTAATAAAATAGGTGGTGTTCATTATTTCAGGATAAAAAACCAACCAATGCAAACGTGGCATCTGTAGATATGTGTCCGTAGTTTAAAATTTCGCTAGAACTTCCATTGATATTCTTATTTCAGAAACTGAAACCGATTACATTAAGACCAAGGTATTTGGTCATCTCATACCAGCTTTGGTGGCTACTCTGAATAAGGCTAAAATATGGGACGCTTTTAACAGAGACAAGTGTTTCTTCAATGGAATAGACCACATCGTACAGGTAGATCAGTTTTATCAAGTGTATGCATTGTATGTACAATCGACAAAATTGAATCATGACCCATTTTGACAATAAATCGTTTGAATCCGTCAAATTGACAAGATCAAAGTTGTAACCACGGATATGTATGTTTACGCTAATGTGGACCTAATTGTATTATGTAGAATGTTTATAAGAAAATAAGCTTATGGTGGGTCATAATTCAACTTGGTCGACTGTGCATTTCCTTTCTCACAATCTGAAGAAAAAAGAGACTTTATGAATAAACATCACATTACTTTACAAAAACTTTCTTCAACGAAGTATTATATGGAGTATACTTCATAGGTACATTATGAAAATAACACTAATAAAATAAAAATAAATAAAGACCGACTCATCCATTATATTCCTAGGTCCTCTGGAACAACAACCCTCGTTTTCCAGGACGTAAAGAGATGGATTTGCATATATTCAACATGCCTTGGGTCAGACAAACTCTTAAGACG